>ML781031.1:426826-443423 GCA_009831015.1 Picea engelmannii | reverse complement strand
TTTCATGGGATGCATTTTCACTTTCAGGTGTCTTCTCTATTATGAAATTTTTCAATACTTCCATGATCTCCCCTTTTAAACCCTCCATCATCTCTTGTAGTTCATCTTTTGTAACTATCTTCTTTTGTAAATCATTTATGTCCGTACGCATTTCTTCACCTTCATCAAGAGTCCAAGTAGGATTTTCTGGAGGCTTAGTTGGTGTAGAAGTTCCCTTTTTGGGTGGCATGTTGGCCAAGTATCACTTTTTTACCTTGATTTTGAGGTGGCTCTGCTAGAAAATATTTCTTCTATTGTATCTCCCAAGTTTCGGCCCTTCTAGGTATGAAAATTTATTTTATGTAGTTATTTGATATTTCTTCTCTTCCATGCCACAGGTCTGATCAAAATTGGATGTGCCAAGTGGCATTTACGGTAACTTCCCCACAACTTGTCGATTTTTGGCCTTTCCAGAAGATCTCACTTGTATAGCGTGCCCCACACAAAATAATTGATATAAAATTTTGAACCTCACACCCAAAATACTAAAGATTGTTCGAGATCCAATTCAACTAGTCCCACTCAATTTGGATACTCTAGGAAGAAGTTATGATTGTTTTAACTAGAACACCTTCTTGAGACTAGTCAATAGGACTAGTCAGATACCCTATCTTACACAAGGTGTATATACAAATGTAAGATGACCCAGAAGCAAAATTTTTTATCATAGATACCTTACTAATTTATGTAAATGTCCTCCAGAGTGCAGGATCTGAAACATTACAGAAATTTTTTTATAGCGAAAATTCTGCAATGACTCATTTCAGGATGATTCCAGAACCCTATCTTGTACAGGCTGTATCTCTGAAAGTATAAGGAGTTAGGAGATGAATTTTGAACCCAACGTACCTTGATCTATCTAATAAATATCCTCCAAGCTGTTCCTTATGAAATTTTTTAAAAAACAAGTTATAGGGAAAATGACAAGGTGTCTCAGATGTAGCAGTGAAACCCCAAGACCTTGAGATCTGATACCATATGTTAAGAACCAAATATCAATATAGCATAGAAAAAGCTCCAAAAAGTACTCAATGCCTTGAAAAAGAGATAATTTCAGATAATAATCCTCTTCGAGGGGGCAACCTCCTTTTACCCCACTTAAATGTTCAAGTACAAGATGATTCAAAATGAAAATGTCTCCTTGGTATATATAGGAGACTAGGAGGTATAATTACAACTAATGGGATAAAGCCGACATAAATAAAATAACATTACTAATATAATATGCCCCAATTAAGGGGTAATGAACCAATATTAGGGCTTAACACCGATCTATCTATCTATATCAAGCACTTAGAAAGTAAAGATATAAACACATCAGAACATCACATAGAGTAGAACAACACAGTATTTACGTGGTTCACCTCCACCTTGCGGCTACATCCACCAACTCTTCTTCTTTATTAGCTTCTTTAATGGGTTACATGCACAGAGCCTCAAAACCCTTACTCCACATAGGACAGAAGATCTGCGTAGCTTGCTAGATCCTTCTTCCTTGTGCTACAACACAAAGCCTTCCACAGTCTGTCAAAATCACTTGCACTTAGCTCTACAAGTCTCTCACAGTATGCATGAAGCACTTACAAGCCACTCTTGCACTTAGCACTTAGCACTTAGCTTATCAGTCTCATCACATTGATCCACTTCTTACATTGCCTAGACATCTATTTATAGTTTACAAAATAGGGCTAAACATGGGTAAACCCATGGGACAACATCCCATACCCATTACATATTCTCATAACCTGAAAAGGACCCAAAAAAGGGTCGATATCCCGTGATCTCCACTTCATCTTGCGCTCCATCTTCGACAAGCTGTCGAAGTCCCAAAATAGGTCAACATGACCAAGAATCTCCCAAAACTTGGTCAAGGGCCAATAAATTTCAAGAGGAGTTGGATCTCATAAGATTGATAATGTAAAGAAAATAAATATTACTTATCATATTAAGAAGAAGATGTATTTCCCTTTATGGGTTTCCTCAGGAAATATCTATCTCTATATATTTCATGTGTGTGATTAATGTTTAAAATTCTACTGCTTACTTCTTTGCATCATTGTGATCATCATTGAGTGTTCTATAAAGATTTTAAAATGGGAATAATCGTTTAATCATAGTAACAACCGATTCAACCCCACCCACGCCCCACCTTCTCGGTTTTCCAATAATTGGTATCAGAGCCGGTTCAATTTATTTAAAGGTGGATTAGTAAGCTTAAACATGTCAAGCCATGAAGAAACTTCAACCAATAAAGCCCCTCTGTTCAATGGAACAAAATTTTCCTTCTAGAAAGTTAGGATGAGAACCTACATAATGGCTTTAGGTGCAGATGTCTAGGATGTGGTAGACACTGGTTATGTAAAGCTAGTTGTACTAGCTAATAAGGATGACAAGATAGAATTCAGCTTCAACGCTAAGGCTATGAATGCTATTCTGAGTGGGCTTGTGGAAGCATAATTTGTAAAATTTATGCACTTAGAAACTACCAAAGAAATGTGGGACAAACTCATTAGCAGTTATGAAGGTAATGAGAAGGTAAAGGATGCTAAGCTTCAAACCTACAGATTACAGTTTGAACAACTAAAGATGAAAGAGGATGAAACTATTGGGAAGTAATTTCTGAGAGTTGAAGAACTAGTGAATTCCATGAAGAGTCTTGGTGAGAAGTTTGAAGATGTTGTTTTAGTCCAAAATACTTTAAGATCTTTGCCAGATAGGTTCAACCCAAAGGTCTCTTCTATAGAGTAACTTAATGATATAAAAACTCTGCCTTTTGATCAACTTCCAGGAAAATTGATTTCATATGAAATGAGGATAGGTAAAGATAAATCCACACTTAGAGAAGCATCATTTAAAGCTGATCAAAATGAAGATTCTGAGCCTGATGAAATTGAAGAAAAAATTGTGAGAAGACTAAAGAAAGGATCAGGAAAGTACCAGGGAAAATTGCCCTTCAATTTTTTTAACTATGGAAAGATAGGTCACTTTGCATCTATGTGTCCACACAAGAAGCAAGATCAAAATTCTGAAGGTGAAAAGAAGTTCAAACCTAAGAGATTTGGTAAAAAGAAATGTTTATGTGTAAACAATGATGACTCTTCAGAAGACACATATAGTGACTCCTTGTATGAAGATAAGGTTAATGAATTTATTCTTATGGCCTAAGAGGACTATGATAATAAAAGCACAGGAAGTAATGTTGACAATGAAGAAGATGTGGTTAATCTGGAAGGAGAACTGATCAGTGCTCTAGAAGAAATTGCTAGACACAGATCTAAGAAGAAAAAGAAAAAAGAATTGTTGATATAGTTTGAGAAAGACAATAAAGAACCTGATGAAGCCTTTTCCCTGATAAAAATGAAATTAGAAGAGGCAAAGAAAATAGAGGACATTCTGAAACAACAATTATTAGAAAAGAAGGCAAGATGTGAAGCCTTAGAAGAAGAGGTAGTAAAAACTAGAAAATAGATGGAAAATTTTAAAACATTGTATCTTCAAAACCTTCCAAGCATTAAAGCCACAACAAAACTAAACGACATTATGAGCAAACAGAGTTCTCCGTTGTTGAAGAATGGTTTAGGTTATGTAAATGGTTCAAGAAACAAACAAATAGAAAGAAAAGAGCCAGTAAACATGATCAAGTTCCAAGTCAGCAGACAATCAGACCATGAGAGTACTCTGTCACCTAAAGCTAATAAAGACAAGATGATCCATGATCAGAAACAAAGAGATTAGAAGATGGAGAAACAAATGCCAAGAAGAAGGCCATCCTTCAGGTACCAAAATTTATTTCATGGATATTGTTTTTACTGTTATAATTTTGGTCATAAGATTGTAAACTGTCAAATTAAGTTTAGAGACATGCAACTGAGGAGGTCAAGAAATAGACAATATTTACAACATAGAACTAAGCAGCCGATGAATGGAAAATGTAGAACCAATCACTTTGACTTACTGAACAATGAGCTTAAATGTTATAAATGTCATAACTTCAGCCATAAATCTGCAAATTGCCATTTGAAGAAGTATAAGGTGAATCCAAGGATAGATACTTTAGCTAGAAATGCCAACACATGGAAAAAGAAAGGCAGTGAAAAATTTGGTCTAGTACTTTTAGCTCATAAACAAAAAGACCCCTGGTATATAGACAATGGATGTTCCAAGCACATGAATGGAGACAAGGATAAGTTTCTGTCTATAAGTAAAAGAAAAACATGAAACGTAACCTTTGTAAATGATGAACCAGGTAAAATCCAGGGTAAAGGGATGGTGAGTTTGAGTAATGGTAAAGGAAAATCCCAGGATGTTCTGTTTGTTGATGGGCTGAAACATAATTTGCTCAGTGTAAGTCAAATGTGTGACAGAGGATGTGAAGTGGTGTTAACTTCCAAGGATTGTAAGATAAAGTCTGTAAACTGAGGACAAGTGGTGGCTAAAGGCATAAAGACAAAAAACAATGTATATGTGCTGAAAGAAGATAAAGAAGAGTGTCATGTAAGAAAACATGATGAAATATAGTTATGGCATATGATACTTGGACATATAAACTTTGATCACTTAATCAAGCTCAAAAATCTTGAGGTAGTAAAAGATATTCCAAGAATATCAAAGCCACAAGACTCTCTGTGTAAACGCTGCCAAATAGGAAAAATAACTAGGACACAATTTAAATCCAAGAACTCTACTTCAACAGAGAAACCACTCCATTTAGTTCATATGGATCTATGTGGACCATCAAGACAAGAAGGCATAGGGAAGGAAACATACTTCATGCTGATCATTGATGATTACTCCAGACTCACTTGGGTTGCTTTCCTCAAAGAAAAAGCTGAAGCATTTGAGAAATTTAAAATATTTAAGTCTTTAATTGAGAATCAAACATGCAACAAATTAAAGGTTGTGAGATCAGAAAGAGGAGGATAATTTATGTCAAGTGATTTCAAGGAGTTCTGTGATAAACATGGGATCAAAAGAGAATACACAATCCCAGGAACCCCACAACAACATGGAGTAGTTGAGAGGCAAAGAAGAATAGTTCAACAAATGTCTAGGTCAATGATGAATGAGAAGAACATTGGTCAAACCTACTGGGTAGAAGAAATACACACAACAATCCATATTCTTAATAAAGCTCACCTCAGACCTATAGGGTATCTCCCCGACCACCAACAGGCCAGGGAACGTCACTACTCAGACACTTAACTTAGTTCTGACAACATATGGTAACAACCCAGTATCCAACTGAGGTATGTCACATAATTTTTCTTTTAAAAATACGTATATACACATACATGCATACATACATACTGAACTGCATGCAATTAAACATATACATAAAACTCTCTAACAGAAGCTTCACATATAAAACATAAACAAACAGTTGCATTCTATTAATATACGATTTTCAGGTCGTATTATCAGTAATCACAACCATGCAACGTACATAGGGGTACACCCTTAAACATACAAACAGATATGCTCACACATGCAATAAATCCCATAAATTAACACATAAATGACAATACAACATGTAAATTCATCATAGAATTGACACTTATCTTGGTAAGAAGGTCACCAACTGCATGCAGACCGTCCACAAACCTCCCAGCCTTAGACTACACTGTTCATCACTCTCAACAATGAGTCACCCCTGAGTTGGGACTAGACTCCACCCAGGTAATGGGTTCCTATCCAAGCTAAGGGTTCACTGTCAATAGGAAAGACTCCATCTCAGGTGCTCACTCAATCGATAACCTACTGCATCTCATTCCCCATATGTCTGTCCCACCCAAGAAAGTGTTCTCCTTCTCTACTCAACATTCCTTTGACTGCTCCACTTCCCTTCCAAGGCTTCAGCAATAGGCCGGACCATAAGTCTTAGAGCATTGTAGCTGTAGTTTAGCACCTTCAGAAAATTGATCCCCAACAATTCTCTCACTCAGATAATTTATCACGGGCCTGACAACCCGCTTCTTCAATCCCGCTCCCAAGCTGATAGGTACACCAACTAGATAAATGGCCATGAAAACAGGTTCATGTACAGTGATAGGAAGGTACCAGGATAGCTCCCCGACTGATGGAATGTATTTCCCCCAATAATGGTTCTCCCGTCCCAGGAAAAATGGTAAGCTCCCCAAAAGGCACTAAGTCTTGGAAATAAGTATGCATGTCTCCAACTTGACACTTGTCATGTTGGAAGCTGCTCTGATACACTTGTCCCCTTCTTTAGGACTTAGGATAAAATAATTATCCATACTTTATGTTCTAAGAAATATTAATTTAATATTCCTTTTTGGCTTAAGCTCTCTCGCTTAGCCCTTTCCTTAGATTTTGGCCTTCCCTTTCCCTAACTGGTGGAATCTAGTCCCCCTTCTCTTTTATCATGGTCAGTCTGCGCGCAACAATGTATTTTATATTAATCATGTGACATATACAAAATAGGCACAGTGGCCTTTAACATCTAGGTGCTCTGGCCTAATTCTAAAACATAAGCATTCTGGCATATAATACTGGCTCACCAGCCTATAATGAATATCATATACATAAAGGTTCGTTGACCTTAATATTGCATGCACTTTAGTTGCTACGCACGGTATCCGTTGTACTCAAGGTTGCATGCACTTTAGTTACTACGCGTGGTATCCATAAATGTGCACACTACATCACTTTACTGCGCAGTATATGCGCACAACATGCCATGAAAGGTGTATTACAAAAATGATTTCTAAATAGCTCACTAGCTTAAATAGACTTGGATTACACTTACATTTGGGTTTGGCTGAGGGATATTACAATCCCCTCCCCTTATTTATGCATTGTCCTCAGTGCATCATGTACCCATATACAACAAAATTTTCAATTTTTTTCAAAAATATGCAAGTATTATGCCTGCATTGCCTCCTCATGCTCCCAAGTAGCGTCTTCAGGTCCATACCAAGTCCATTGGACCTTTACAAGCCCTATGGCTCGATTATGGAGTTGTTTGATTTTCCGGTCCAAAATGCGCACCGGATGCACTTGGAAAGCGCCTTCTTGCTCCACCTGAATAACATTCCAATCAACAACATGATTAACATCAGTTATGTATTTCTTTAGCAATGATACATGGAATACATTATGAACAGACATATATGTAGGCAATGCAATCATATAAGCAATTGGATGAATCCTCTCCAGGATTTCAAATGGTCCACAAAATCTGGCTGCCAACTTGTTGCATCTTCCTAGCTTCAGGGAACTCCTATTAGCTTTCACCTTCAAGAAAACATGATCACCCACTTTGAATTCTCTGTGGATTCTGTTTTTATCAGCATAAATTTTCTGTCTGTCTTGGGAAGCTTTCAAATTCTGCTTAATTTTTAACATTTGGTCCTCCATCTCCTTGAGCAACTTTGGCCCGACTACTGTTCTATCAGTTGGGTTATCCCAACTCACTGGATTATTGCACCTTCTGCTGTAAATTTCTTCAAATGGGCTCATCTTCAATGATGTCTGATACCCATTGTTGTAAGTGAATTCTACTAAATGTAGGTAGTCTTCCCATTTGGATGGTTTATCCATCACATACATTCTCAACATATCTTCTATCACTCTATTCACCTTCTCTATCTATCCATTATACTCAAGATGGTAAGTTTTACTAAAGTTCAGATTCGTCCCAAATCCTTTGAAAAATACTTTCTAGAAATTCAAGGTGAATTTCAGGTCTCTGTCAGACACAATCGTTTTAGGAATTCCATGCAATCGTGCCACTTCCTTCATGAAAATATCAACGAGATCTACTGCCTTGTCAGTAGTTCTTAGTGGAATAAAATGGGCAACTTTTGTAAGCTTGTCCACCACCACCATAATCGAATCATGTAGCTTTCCTGTTCTAGGCAATCCTGTAATAAAATCCATTGTCACCACTTCCCACTTCCATTCAGGAATGGGCAAAGGTTACATCAATCCTATTGGGTGCCTATGTTCTACTTTAACTTTCTGGCATTCCATACATATTGCGATGTATTCTGCTATCTCTCTCTTCATACCTAGCCAAAAGTATTGGCTCTTGACTGCTGGTACGATTTTCTAATATCCAGGGTGCCCTGCATAAGGAACATTATGCATCTCATGCAAAATTATATGTTTCAAGTCCTGGACATTTGGTACGAAAATTTTGTTCTTGTGCAATAGTATTCCATCCACTCCCAACTTATAAATATCCATTTATTGTGGTGTCTTACCTTGCTGTAATTTTGCTATCAATTCTTTGTATTGCAGCTCTGTATTTGCAGCCTCCAGAATTTTGCTTTTAACACCATTCTAATACATGCTGATGGTTGTAGCATGTAGTTCATGCACCCTCCTGCTGAGTGCATCAACCACTTTATTTTCTTTCCCTTTGATATGCTTTATATCAAAGTTATATTCGCTTAGAAATTCTAACCACCTACTTTGCCTAGCATTTAGATTTGGTTGATCAAATAAATATTTCAAACCATTGTGGTTTGTTCTTAGCTCAAACCTTTTTTCCATGAGGTAGTGTCTCCATTTCCTCAGGGCATGTATTATGGCTTCCAACTCCAAATCATGAGTGGCATAGTTTCTTTCATGATCTTTCAACTTCCTTGATTCATAACATATCACGAATCCATTTTGACTGAGGACTCCACCAAGTCCTTCATTACATGCATCTGTTCATACAATGAAATCTTCATTTGGGTCTGTAATCCTTAGTATTGGAGCACTTGTCAATAACTGTTTCAAATGTTGGAAACCCCTTTCACAGTTCGACATCCACTAAAACTTCATGCCCTTTCTTTGCAAGGAAGAGATTGGGTGTGCTATCTTTGAGAATCCTCCAATGAATCTCCCATAGTAACCTGCAAGGCCCATGAATGATCTAATCTCTATCACATTCTTTGGTGTTGACCATTCTCTAATGGCTTCTATCTTCTCAGGGTCCACTGCTATCCCATCTTTTGAGATGATATGCCCCAAATAATGAATTTGTTTCTAATAAAATGAGCACTTGCTCAATTTGGCATAAAATTGATGCTCCCTTAATACTTGCAACACCATATTCAAATGATGTTCATACTCTTCATTTGACTTAGAGTTTATAAGAATGTCATCCAGAAAGACAATGACAAACTTGCCTAAATATTCTCAGAAAACACCATTCATTAAGCACATGAAAACAACTGGTGCATTTGACAACCCAAATGGCACCACTGTGAACTCATAATGACCATACCTTGTCCTAAAGGAGGTCTTGTTGATATCTTCTTATTTAGTTCTTACCTGATGGTATCTCGATCTGAGATCTATATTTGAAAATATCTTTGCATCCTTCAATTGATCAAAAAGATCATCGATCCTTGGTAGGGGATATTTGTTCTTGACAGTCACTTTATTCAACTGTCTGAAATAAATGCACAATCTTAACGTTCCATATTTCTTTTTCACAAACAAGACTAGGGCACCCCAAGGTGACACACTTGGATGTATATACCCCTTCTTTAGAAGTTCTTCAAGCTACATTTGCAACTCTTTCAATTCTAGTGTACTCATTCTGTAAGGAGTCTTTGACACAGGAGCTACTCCCGGTGTCATATTTATAGAAAAATCAATGTCTATCTTTGGGGGTAGTCCTGGTACCTGCTTGAATACATCTTCAAACTCTTTCAAGACTACATAATCCTCCAAAATTTTCACCTTGTCTTTAGGTGTCTCCTCCATATGAACTGCAAATGTTTGACATCCTCTTCTACAACATTTCTTCAGCCGCAATGCTGAAATTTCTCTAATGGTTACTACTCTGGGAATTCCCTACACTTCCTTTTGGTTTCCTTCTTCATCCAAGCAAGTGAATGCTTTGTTATGAAAATCCAATAGAGCATGATGTGGGTCCAACCAATCCATCCCAATTAGACAGTCATAGGAAGCTAAAGGTAAGATGCTCAAATATGATTTGGTGACCAGTTCGTTCATTTGCATAAGACATGACTTAACCATCTCATTAACCTTTCTTTTGGATCTTGTAGCCAACTTTACCAACCATATTTTTCCATGCTTGCTTCTCGGCAATTGCAAAATTTCTACCATCTTAGTATCTATATAACTATGACTAGCTCCTGAATCAATTAAAATAGATATGGTTTGGTTGTTAATCATACCTTCTACTTCAATCATGTGTTACTGATATTATGCTTGCTTGTTATCCAGGGCTGCATAGATCCTTGGAACATTTATGCTCATATTCCCCACTATTTCAGCTTGCTATACATTATAAACAGTCCTTCCTTTTTCACCTCTGTGAGGAAAATCTTTGAATCTATGATCTCCTTTACAACCCCAACATTGAATAGGTGGCTACCTTAGCCTTTGGCCTTCTACCCCTATCATTTTGGGATCTTTAGGATTTTGTGGTCCCTGTGGACTATTTCTAAAGAATGGTGGTTTAAATCCTTTCTTCCTCTGATTCACCTTGAACTTCTTTTTGTCTTCCCAAGATTTTTTGAAAGTTGGCCTTGCTTTCTACTGATCATATAGACATTTAAATCGCCTTATGGTCTCTTCCAATGTCTTGGGATCATCATACTGTATTTTGTCACTGATGAACGTTGGCAATCCACTCAAATACCTTTGAATATTTACTGTCTCATCCTTGATGAAGGAGATGTACTTCAGCAGTTCTAGGAATCTTCTTTCATACTCATCTATGGTCATTCTTCCGAGTTTGAGTTCAAAGAACTCTTTCATTTTCTTGTCATAATATCTCTTATTCAAGTATTTCTTCTCAAAATACCTCTTAAATCCCCCCAAGTAATGTTCTTCTCTTCAATGTGTTGTACCTGCATAAGCTGATCCCACCACATGGATGCCTTTCCTTTGAGGTGATAGATGAAAATTCTACCCTCTGCATGAAAATAATAATTGTGTAACTGAAAATACTTTCTCATGCCCAACAACCATGTTTCTACATATCCATCCTTCTTGTGCTCACCATCAAATGTAGGAGGTTTGATTTTGTTCATTTCTCCTTGTAGTTCATCCACCCCAGACCTATTATACTGTCTGACAGGGGATGGACTTGTGTTGCTACCCGCTCTTTTATTGGAATGCTTCGGGGAGTGATGGTGGTGTCCGCTAACATTTCTTGAATTCTTTTTCTCATTTGAAGGTTTGTGACTTCCATATTTTCTTGAGTCACTTTCTTTTTCCAAATTCTTTTCTATTATGTTCAGACTTTGCAATAAATTTATGTTGAAGTCATCCTACTACTCTTTGTCTCTCATAAACCTTTCATTACCATATTTATGGCTTTGGACATCGTTTTGCAAATTTTTAATGGTCTCTACCATATTTATTTTTTCATACCTTTTCTCTCCATGTCCATTGGAGTTTGTTCCTTCAATGTTCAAATGGGGATTCATTCCTCTACTCTCATCTTGTTGAATGTAATTTCTCTGTGTCTCTTCCATTCCTATGAATTTCATACTGATCTGATATGATCTAGTTGTTGTTAATTCTGCAAAATGTGCATCCATTAAAACTTATTAGGTTAACTAAATCAACAATCCATGAGAAATATGAACTATTTCGACTCAATAAATATATCATAATTATCTTCTCTAATTTCTTGGTGTTTCCACCATGATGATTCTTAGACAAGACCCAAGTTTTGAGAACTTAGCAAGAACTACATCATCATGCAGAGATACATTGGGTGAAAGGCGGTTTGTTGAAACAACTTTTGCATAAGTTCTGATGTCACGTGATTCAATATGTCAAATCCACCATTCGTGGGATGGGTGACGACTAGTCAGATCACTCTGTCTCATTCGCTTGGTAAATCACAACTGTTTGAAGTTAGGTGAGCACCACCATGTAACGAACTCAAAAAGTTTAATCATTTGAAATGGATTATCCGAGCATTGAACCCATCGTACTTGTGCGCAAGTCTGCTAGTGATTCATGATTGAGGCTTCTATAATAACCAACTCTTGGGTATGGAAGCACCATCTTTCCATCAACGAGCAGTCTCCAAAATAGTTCGAGCTTCTCATCTCTGCAAAAGTATTTCAGTGCCCACACAACTAAGGTATATGGACCCAGTTAAATCCAATGAGACTAGTTATTTGGGAAACATGATAAATTTTCCTGCGAGTACAAAGGAAAAGGTAGCCGCACAAATAATGGTGACTAAATTTCACACAGTACCTATTACTGATTCTAGATTGGAAATCAGGCTAAATCCAATCATGAGAGATCTGGTTATCAATAGACCAGATGCTAAGAAGAAGTGAAGCAAGCGAAAGAAGAAAGAACCCGTCGCTGAAGTGGCTGAAAATGTTGGAGAGAATCAACCGGTCTAGTTAGAGTCTTTTAAGGAGGAGCTATCTAAGATGAAATGAGCCTTTAAATAAATTGAGTATATTTCATCGATTTTTGGACAGATGGTAGCAGAGGTAAGGAATCTCTGGAGATGATAGACCTATTCTTGTATGGTCTCTTTAAATAGGGAAACTGCTATTTTGAATCATCCCCTTTTGTAATTTCAGATTTTAAATGAATATATAAGCACAATAGCATATTTTTTACTGCTTAGGACAAGATTCCAACTGTTGGTGATATGAATCTTGTCTCCTTTAATATTATGTGTCTTCTTGTAACTTATATTTCACTTTCAACTATCTGAATAAAACTCAGAATTCATCTCACTCACTTGACTCATTTTAAATAATACTTCAATGCAGTTGTGTATTCCTCTTTCTTTGAATACTATGTAAATTTTCTATTAAACTCAGGTTTGTCGTCTTAATTAGCCTTTCAGACGATTTTACGTGCATAAAATCCAACTTGTGTACCTTTATTTATCATGCAAAGCAAATTTAAAAGGTAATTTCATGCTTCCGTGCACCTGTATCTGCTATACATTTTCTCTTCTTTGTGCCAATAACTTGCGCGTACTACTTCTACGTTGCGCACCAATATCCATTGTGCAATGTTTCTATATCGCAATCAGATATTCCACATGCATTTCTCTCTATGCATGGAACCGTGCTAAGTTCAATATGGCTCACCATGTGCAATACTCTGTATGCCCCATCGAATACTCTGTCGCTACCGTGCACAATCACCTGCACGCACCCTTACTTGTACTATGATACATAAAGAATAATAATGAGAATCTCGACAAGTATGATAGCAGGGATGATGAAGGCATCTTCTTAGGGTATGTTATAAATAGTAAAGGATATAGATGCTATAATAAGAGGCTGCATAAATTGGTTGATTGGATTGACATAAAAGTTGATGGAGGAGTCCCAGTAAGAGAGGTGAACAATATTGAATCAATAATAGAGGATATAGGTGAAGTTGAAGCTGAATAGGTCCAAGAATCAGAACAAGAAGACTCTGAGTGAGATGAAGATGCAAATACTCAAGCATACTCAAATCAACAGACAACATCAAATTCTTCCTCCAGAATTACTCAAAATATTCATCCTGCAAGTCAGATAATTGGTCAGAAAGTCAAAGTTGTAAAAACCAGGAAAAGGATAATCAAAGACACTGAGCAATCACATATGGATTTCATATTCATGGTGGAACCCAAGAACTTTAATGAAGCCAGTGAATATGTAAATTGATTAAAATCAATGAATGAAGAACTGGACTAGATTGAAAAGAATGACACTTGGGAACTCATTCCTATGCTAACAAATAAAAATGTAATAGGATCCAAATGGGTCTACAAAAATAAGATGAATGAGCAAGGAAATATTGTAAGAAATAAGGCTAGATTGGTCTACAAAGGATATTCTCAAATAGAAGGACTGGACTTTGATGAAACATTTGCGCCTGTAGCAAGATTAGAATCTATGAGAATGTTTCTTGCCTATGCTTGTCATAAACAGTTTAAAGTCTATCAAATGGATGTCAAGTCAACTTTTTAAAATGGAGATCTAAAAGAATAAGTCTATATGGAACTACCGGAGGGTTTCCAACTATCATATAACCCTGACTTTGTCTTCAAGCTGAAGAAAGACTTATATTGGTTGAAAAAATCTCCTTGTGCCTGGTATCACAGACTGGATATATATCTACAAGACAAAGGGTTCAAGAGAGGAACAATTAACAACAATATATATATCAAAACATAAGGTAATGATTTTCTCATTGTGTTGGTCTATGTAGATGACATCATCTTCAGTAGTAATAATGCTTCATTGGTAAAATGGTTTTCTTCTGCCATGCAGTCTGAATTTGAAATGTCTATGATAGGGGAACTGTCATTTTTCCTTGGCCTACAAATTACTCAGAGGTCTGAAGGAATATTTATTTCTCAAGAAACATATCTAAGAGACATGTTGAAAAGGTTTAAAATGGAAGATTCTAAACCTATGAGAACACCTATGGTCACTGGATGTAAGTTAAGAAAGGATGATGATTCACTTAATGTTGATTAGATTTCATATAGGTCTATGATAGGCAACCTATTGTACATCACAACATCCCGTCCATACATAATGCATGATGTTGGAATGGTAGGAAGATATCAGGTCGCACCTAAATAGATTCATTTGTTAGTTGTCAATAAAATATTTATATACTTGAAAGGAACAATGGACTATGGCCTATGGTATCCTAAGAATCAAAATTTTCAACTATCAGTCTATTTAGATGCAGATTGGGATAACTAGGTGGATGAAAGGAAAAGCATGAGTGGAGGTTCATTCTTCTTAGGAGATTCCCTTGTATCATGGTTGAGAAAGAAGCAAGGTTACATTTCCTTATCAACTACAAAAGCTGAATACATTGCAGCTGCCACCTACTGTACCCAAGTATTGTGGGTGATTAAAACACTTGCAAACTTGGAGGTAAATTGTACTGCACCGATCCCAAATCATTGTGATAATACCAGTGTAATCAGTCTGTCAAAGAACCCTGTGTTTCACTCCAAGACTAAGCATATACCCATAAAGTATCACTTCTTGAGGGAACATGTGATCAACACTATTATTTCTTTGCATTATATTCCTTCCAAAGATTAGATTGCTAATATCTTCACTAAACCAATTGCAAAACCTTAGTTTGAGTATTTGTTAAGAACCAAATATCAATATAGCATAGAAAAACCTCAGAATAAGTACTCAAAGCCTTGAAAAACAGATAATTTCAGATAATCATCCTCTTCAAGGCGGCAACCTCCTTTTACCCCACATAAATGTTCAAGTACAAGATGATTCCAAATGAAAATGTCTCCTTGGTATATATAGGAGACTAGGAGGTATAATTACAACTTATGGAATAAAGCTGACATAAATAAAATAACATTACTAATTTAATATGCCCCAATTAAGGGGTAATGAGCCAATATTATGGATTAACAAGCTCCTCCCCTTGAGATAAGTGTTGTCCGCAATGCTTGAGTAACTCTTGATACTTTTGTATAAAATACTCATCTTCCCAAGTGGAATCTTCAACCGGTAGTTTCCTCCATTTATTGAGATACTCTAAAATGGATCTAATCCCCAGTTGGAAAATTCTCATGTCAGTGATGGCTTCAGGCTCCAATATTATTTTTCCTTCCTCGTCAAGTTCTGGAAATATAGTTTGAACTGGGATCTTGTCGCCTATAACCTTCTTTAAGCATGAAACATGGAAAGTTGGGTGTACTCGTGAAGATGTAGGTAACTCCAATTTGTATGCCATAGTACCAATCTTTTGCAACACCTTATAAGGTCCATAGTACTTTGATGATAATTTATTATCCTTCTTGGCTTGCTTGAGGGACATCTGTTTGTATGGTTGTAGTCTTAAAAACACCCAATCCCCTACTTGAAAACTTCTTTCACTACGATGTTGATCTTCTTGTTGTTTCATGCGATTTTGTGCCATGGTCAGGTTGTCCTTTAAGATTTGGAGAACTTGTTGTTGATTCTCGATGTGATCCTACACTACTTGAACCTTAGATTTTTCTTTTAGAGAAGAAGTGATGGAAGGAGGGTGGTATCCATAGAGTGCCATAAATGGTGTCATTGTTTTTGCAGTATGAAAGGAAGTGTTATACCACCATTCTTCCAAGGGTAACCATTTGAACCATTTTTTTTGTTTATCAGAGACAAAGCAACGAAGGTAGCCTTCCAGACATTTGTTCACTATCTTAGTTTTTTCATTAGATTGAGGATGATAGGATGAGCTATGAGCCAATTGAGTAACCAAGCAAGAAAATAATTATGTCCAAAAATGTCCAGTGAAGATGGGATCTCTTTCACTTACAATAATCTTTGGGTTTCCATGTAGCTTTTGAACTGTTTCCATGAATGCAGTGGAAACTGTACTAGCTTTGAAGGGATGAGAAAGTGCACAAAAGTGTGTGTACTTGGTCAGTCTATCAACAATCACCTTGATGTCACAATTAAAGAATAAACCTTTTGCTTTTCTTTCCTCCAATTGTTGAGGTGTCAACATTGTAGGTTGAGGTGTTTTAGAAGAAGGAGCATTGTTCTCTCTATAGATGTTAGGATTGGTCCTTCTAGTAGCCATAGCCATATTTTTACTTTCAACA
>ML781031.1:380266-413755 GCA_009831015.1 Picea engelmannii | reverse complement strand
ATGTCAAATTTAGAGGACAACTGAGTTTTCACATCCTAGATAATCTCCTTGTTGTTTCCTATTAGCAACATGTCATCCACATACAAGACCAAATAAATCAAATGATCACCAATTAATTTAGAATACACACAGTGATCCTCTTTTGCTTCTTGTGAATCCAAGTCCCACCATATAAGTATCAAATTTTTGATACCACATCCTTGGTGATTGTTTTAAACCATATAGGGACTTTTTCAGCTTGCATACCATCTCGTTATTTCCTTTCATAGCATAACCTTCTGGTTGCTTCATAAAGATTTCTTCTTCCAGATCCCCATGCAGGAATGTTGTCTTTACATCCATATGTTCTACTTCAAAATCAAATGTAGAAGCAATAGATAACATAAATCTTATAGAGGTTAACTTGGCAACAAGAGGAAAAATCTCAACAAAATCAATTCCCTCAACCTAGGAATAACCCTTTGCTACTAACCAAGATTTGTATTTCTCCACTTTTCCTTCTGCATTCAGCTTCTTTTTAAATATCCATTTGCTGACAATGGGGTTTCTTCCAGTTGGTAACTCCACTAGATCCCAATCCTCATTCTTATCCAAAGATGCCATTTCTTCTTCCATGACCCTTTTCTAGAGATTTCCATCCTCTGAATCCATTGCCTCCCTAACAGTTCTAGGATCATCATCAGTAATAGACAAAGAAAAATTTGAATGAAAATCAGATGGACTATACCTTTCCAGTATCCTTCTTTCTCAATCCGATCTCCTCAATACTGGAGTATGAGGATCTTCTTCTTCTGATTCATGTTCTTCTGTAGAGTCTGGTTCATAATCCTTTAAATCAAACTCTATCTTCTCTGGTTCTTCCTTACTTGGTAGGACTTCTTGTTTAACAACATCCTTCATTTCTCTAAATACCACATCTCGTCTATACACTACCTTCTTAGTTTCTGGGTTCCAAATATTATTACCTTTGAGACCATCTTTATATCCAATAAAGATACATTTTTCATCCTTCTTATCCAACTTACTCTTGTTTTCCTTTGGAACATGAACATATGCATCGCACCCAAATACCTTAAGATGTGTGAGAGAAGGTTCCTTACCAGTCCATACCTCTTGTGGAGTCTTGTCACCCAATGCTGACGAGGGTGATCTATTGACCAGATAACATGTAGTACCCACTGCCTCTGCCTAGAATTATTGCCCTAACCTGACACCACTGAGCAAGCACCTTGCTTTTTCCATCAGCATCATGTTCATCCTTTCTACAACTCCATTCTGTTGAGGTGCATATGGAGTAGTATTTTGCCTTGCTATACCACACTTCTTATAGAATTCTTCAAATTCATTCCCGCAGAACTCTCCACCATTATCTGTTCTCAACACCTTAATTCTTTTCTCTGTTTGATTCTCAACAAGAGCCTTAAACTCTTTAAACCTATCAAAGACTTCAGATTTATTTCTGAGGAAATATATCCAAGTTTTCATTGGGAATTCATCTATAAATGAGACATAGTACGCAGATTTTCCCAATGATGGGACCGACAAGGGTCCAAAAACATCACTGTGAACTAGTTGTAAAATTCCTTCTGCCCTCATTGCACTGGAGGGGAACCTTACCCGATTCTTCTTCCCATATAGACAATGTTCACATAAATCAAAATCCAGAGAGTAGTTAGACATACCTTCAACCATACCTTTACTGTATAGTAGTCGAAGACCCTTCTCTCCGATATGCCCCAGTCTTTGATGCCACAACATAACCTTTTTTCCAGAGACTGTAGGAGTTATTTCTTCTTCAACTCCAATATCAGGAACAATGGAACTATTACACCCATCACTAATAGTTCTTCCTAGCAGCTTATACAGAGTTCCAAACCAAACTCCCTTCATCAACACCATTGCTCCTCGAACCATCCTACAAGTTCCCTTTTAAAAAAAAAATTTACCCCTGCATCTTCCATTTTTTTTACAGAAATCAAATTTCTGGCCATACCTAGGATGTGTAGAACACCATGCAGTTTTCTAATCCTTCCATATATGAGTCTCAACTTGACCCTTCCTCTTCCTATGATTCTGGTTGTCAAGTCATTACCTAAGAAAACATTACCTCCATCATACTTTTCATATTCGCAGAACCACTCCCTATGGGGATTCATATGAAAAGATGCACCCTAGTCAATCAACCATGCCTCATGATCTACATGTGTACTTGAAGAGGCCAAGTACAGATCCCCTCCTTCTTCCTTGGAGGTCTTTTCTTTTGTAGAAGAAGATTCTTCATATCCCTTCTTTTTCTCAACTTTGGATCTACACTGCTTCTTGTAGTGCCCTTCTTTTCTGCACCTCCAACATACCCTTACAAACTTTCCAGGAGATTTAGATCTACCCTTAGACTTAGATCTCCCACTTGAGAAATTAGATCTATTTATTTCTTGGGAACGTCCTCTTGCAAATAATGTGTCTGTGCTATGTCCTTCCATATTCTTTCATCTCATCTCCTCCGACAACAAGGATGAGACCACTTCTTCAAACTTCAAAGAAGTTGTATTACTACCTATGGCCACAAACAGACTATCCCATGAGTCTGATAAAGAACACAACAAATTGATACATTTATCTTAATCTGAAATTTTAATATCAACAGATACTAACTGACTTGCCACAGTATTGAAGGCGTTCAAATGCTTTGCCATTGAGTCTCCATCTCTCATCCTCAAGTTATACAACTTCTTTCTCAGGAATAGTTTATTTACCAGGGACTTAGACTGATACAACTTCCCCAACTTTTCCCATAAATCCTTGGTTATAGCTTCCTCTGACACATTCAATAATATTGAATCAGAGAGACACAGTCGAATTGTGCTCTTTTCCTTCTGATTTGTCTTTTTCCAGTCATCTGCAGAAGTTCCTGTAGGTGCAGTACCTGGATCTACCATGATCCACTAATCTCTGTCCACCAAAAGATCTTCCATATTGAGATTCCATAGCTCAAATATTTTTCCATTAAAATTCTCAATCTCCATCTTCGAATTACTTGCCATTTCTTTTCACCTGAAAAACAATACCGCAAATCTCCCACTGTAACAAGGATTATCACAGTCCCGAGCCAAACCCTTGATGACAAAGGCATCCCCCTGAAGCCAATAAAGCTCTAATACCAAATGTAAATTCTAACCTTGTACAATGTCTACTGTAAATAGATATTCAGAAAAGAATAGAAAAGATACAATGGCAAATGCAAACATTACACAGAGATTTTTCCCTTGGAAACCCAAACTGGGAAAACCAACATATGTTAGATTCATACATTGTGTTACATTGTTTACAGTACAATATACATATAGGAGCCATCGACATCCAAAAATCTATCCCAATGACCTGGATTAGTCCAAAACCCTAATTCCTTAACTGGAAATAGAAAACCATTAACAAAAATCATGTGCCGAAAAAACCACCTAAATACATGACACGTTTCCTGAGGTAGGTGTCACATTTCTCAAGATAGGTGACACTACTACTCGTGCAAAGAATATAACACATACCCAACAGTAGCATCCTTCTAGTTGTAGCTGGAGAATTTAGGGATTTGTAGATTTCTTTAGGTTGGTACCTCCTTCCAGTTGGTGTTGGAGAATTTGTAAGTTTGTGCTTCCTATGAATGTATTATCAAAATATATAAGAAATAATTACGTGGTTTTCTCCCATTTGGGTTTCCACATAAATTCTGGTGTACTATGTATCTGATTTGATATTGTTGATTGGTACTATTTATCATGCAATGATATACTGAATGCATAAGTGATAAACTATTAAACATTATTGATTAGAATCGAGAGTGTTATAATGTCATTTGACACCATATATACTCATGACAACTCATTGGCCTTAGTTACATCCCTTTCCATGTTTGTAGGAGCATAATCCCTGTTTTCCTCCCCAAAAACATCTTATAAAATCCCATTTTCTAGATGTACATGACTCCCCTTAAAGAAACTTGTGTACATGTTTAATTCACTTAAAAAAATAATGAATATCGATATTTCAGGTAGATTTGACGGGTTCCCTAGGTTCCTGACCTCCTATAGCTCATTCATAACTACTCCAATTGTCAAAAGGGAGTGTAAAAGAGAGCCTCATGATGGAGGAAAAAAATACCAAAGAGATGCAGCCTTATGCTAACAGTTTCCTTATAGCCTTGCAAGCTCCTGTTTCCCTATACTTTTGATATTGTATTACCCCCTGAAAACCTTTGTTTTTGGGATTTGTGTTTCCCCTTATCTCATCAGGAAGAAATCCATTTATTCCTTGGACCCATTGGAACAAAAATATTCATAGGTATTGCTTGTCATCTTAGGCCTTGGGTGGAGGAACTTGGAGCTTGATTCCGAGATCCAACCCCTTTTATTGTTATTAATAAAGAACTCTCATTCTCATCCACTTCTCTTTGTTAATTCATGTTTTTGATGAGGTTATTTGTATCTTATTTTGAATCTAACATAGGAAGTGAATTGATTACATTTATTTATTTCCCAGATAACTACTTTCTTGTAGTAACATACTTCTTTATTTGCAGGAATTTCAGAATATCATTGTGAAGAAGTTTTGGAGTGGAATCCCTCAAGTGAGATCAACTTCAAACGATAGGTTTCATGTATGTTCTATTTTCTTTCTTCCAAAAGTTAGTTATTGTAGGTAGTTACTTTCAATTAACTGTTTAATTAAAGTTTGAGATAATTCTTTTAGGGAACTACTCTATTGTGGCCTGTGAACCAAAGCCATAGGACTTAGATTTTCGTAACATAGAGTGTTGAAATTTGTAAATCATGAATGTGATATAATTGATATATGGTTGGAGCATGGAACATAATGAATATTAATATATCATTAAAGTAATGTAAAAGGAAATGGAGTCTTTAAGTATAAAAGTGTTACATGAAGGATAGCTTAATCTAGTTGATTTTGAGTTAGATGGAGTTTCTAAAGTTGAAAAAAGAAAAAAATAAAATGGAATATTGGCAATGTATTGATTGATTCAAGTGTGCAATTGAGTTAATTGAGTAAAATCAAAGGAGGGGGTTAAACACACGTCTTCAAAGGTAGGCGATCCCCTCCATATATGTAATGTAAGTAGTTGTGAGATCAACTCCTTGTCGATGTTAGTCGATACCCAGTCGACAACATTATATTGAGCTGTAAAAGCTTGATATCAACAAAAGTATTTGTACAATTTAAGTTATGTTATAAGTCAAGTTATTCAGGTCACGATCATGCAAAGTCTTTAGAAGAGTCCTCCTTCATGTAATGTAAATTGCAAATTCCACGTATTCTTAAAGCACTAAAGAAGCATAGCCAACAACAAAGCAAATATTTTAGACTAAACAATGGTTTGATAGAGAGAGAACACATACATTGAGAACATTGAACACTAATCGAGATATTTTGGCAGTGGTTAAAGGAATTCAAGAAAGAGACATCAGATGATGAGACACACACAAAATATTAAAAGAGAAGATGATGGCACAATAAATACAAAATTGATTGAGTCCCTTGGTGTAAAATTTGCATAATAGTTCCTAAGTTGTGACCTTGGAAGCCAGAAAGCAGAGAAATGATAGGTTGATCGAAGCTTGGTGTTCCAATGTACAGTGTGTGCAGGGGAAAGATGGTCCCAAAATGAGCCACTCACCACTCTGAAGGCACTAGAGAGAAAGGTGTAACAATAGGATCAATAGGACCATTGTTGGGTGGAGAAAAGTGTTGCGAGACTCACTAACTACATAGGCATTTACCATATTGAAGATGGAGGATAAATAATAACAGGTCATTAGTTATCTATACACTTGCTTGGGGCGAGAAAGGATTTGAGTGTGGGGGAGATGTTGGGAGGCATTAAGTAAATATATATGTAATAAAGGGATAAATGCATAAAAAAAATATTAGTTGGAATGGGTACAACCAATCCAACCATTCCTCCTATATATATATATATATATATATATATATATATATATATATACTCATNGAAGAATGAATAGAAAGGCGGTTGATTAACCTTCCCATAAATAATTCATGAGTATCATGTGTGTCTTGATGTGTTTTCCCTAATATAGTCTCCTCTAAAATTTTAGATGTTGGTTTTCTAAAATTTTGTAGATATGCCCTATGGAAGTTAGGGTTCCTAAAATATCCCGAAATTGGTTTCAAATAGGTCATCTTGACACTTTTTCTATAACAAATTTTTTTGGATGTTTTTAACCTTGAAAATTTGTAGAGACCAAGGAGAGATTGTGGTGTACATTTGGTACAAATTTCAGATGATGGTTCACTGATATTTCAGAGATAGAAATTTAAGATGTTAGTTTGTTGTACTTTCTAAGATATGCTCTGTGGAAGTTAGGGTTCCTTAATGTTCCTGAAATCAATTTCAAACAGGTTAGATCAAAAATTTCGCTATAATGTATTTTTAAGAATGTTTCAGACCTCAAAATTTTGAAGATACTAAGGAGAGATATTGGTGTACATGTGGTACAAATTTAAGATATTGTTTCGATGCAATTTTTGAGATATGCTCTGTGGACGTTAGGGTTTCTGAATGGTCTTGAGATCAACTTCAAGTATACCATGTTTAAATTTTCACTATAACCTTTTTTTGGGGACTCTTTAGACTGTGAAAATTTCAAAGAACAAACGAGATATGGAGAAGTAACTTAGGTAAAAATTTTAGAATCAAATTTTCAAAATTGGATACCTTGTACGTTGTACAAGTTCATTATTGGGAAGAGGGCCAAAAAATCAAGTTTTGAGAAAGTTACCATTCGGAAATTCAAAATTTGGTTAGACTTGGTAAAGGAAGAAGTAGTGAGTAGCCCTGGTGAAGGAAGAAGAAGTGAGTATAACTAGTGAAGGAAAAATCAACAAGCAGACATGGTAAAGGAAGAAGTATCAAGCACACTTGGTGAAGGTTGATGCAACTCAAAAAAAGAGATTAGTATCTCTTGCTAAGTTGGTGGTTAGTGGTGCAAATTTTTGTCTTTAGTAGATTGGTGTCTAGGAATATCTATAAGAGATTGATGTCTCTTGCTAAGTTGTTTCTTAGCGGTGGGGATTGGTGTCTATGAAGATATGTAAGAGATTGGTTTCTCTTGCTAAGTTGGTGCTTAGTGATGGAGATTGGTGTCTCTAGTACATTGATGCCTACTAATATTTGTAAGAGTAGGTCGATGCCTACCAAGATTTTTACTTGTGGGGATTGGTGTCTTGAGTAGGTTGGTGCCTACAAATATTTGTAGCAATAGATTAGTTCCTGCAAAGAATTATAAAGAGAAGTTTTGTAGTTTTCTCCTGAAAGGGTTTCCACGTAAATCTTTTGTTCCATGTTTTGCAATGTGATTGTTTTATTATGGTTGATGAATGTTTGAAAAAGTAAAAAAAATGTCTTATGTTGATTTACCGCTCTCTCAATATAAGTATGTGCTCAACAAATGCATGTACACTAGGATTTTTTAGAAGACAAAATTTGATCAACCATTACTAAGGCATAGTTAGAAATAGGAACCAAGTGGTATATGTCATATCCAAGTCATTGAAATTGGACAAAAAGGGTGCACTAGAAATTAGAAGGGATGCATATCCATTGAATATTTTTGAGTGAACAAAATTTGATGACCTAATAACAAGTCAGAGATAGGAAGAGGGGTCATATAAATGTTTTTAGTTTAGATGAGTCATTGGAAGGGGATAAAGATAAGGTATAAAAAATTCGAAGGGATGCATGTCCATAAATGATTTTTTAGTGAAAAAACTATGATGATATGATAACAATATAGGCTAGTAAGTAGAACAAAATTGGAAAAAATATGATTAAAAATCAAACGTATTTTCCATAGATTTTTTATTCTATTCAACCTCTCCAAACCATGGGCCCTATTTATCCAATGAAAAAATAAAATAAAATGGGAAAGAGAGGAAAAAAGAAAAGAAACCTCCTCTAATAGTTGATTATACAACTTTACCTAGGTTGTTGATTCTTGACTACGAGATAGAGACTCTTTTCAAGGCATCCTTGAAGCATAAGGTGAAAAAATATGAGATAAGTGTGCTACTTGAATATAATTATAAAAGTACTCAAGATAAGATATATATGAAAGGTTTCAAACCACTCGATAGAATAATGTTTCATGTTGAAAGTAGTAGAGGTGTATATATAGTCTATGTAATGTCACATAGTGAAATGGATAAGTTGTAAAAGAAGATCATTACATTCATTAAGGGATTAGATTTCCAAATTCATTAGTGTAGATATTGAGCCAGATAAAATCAAAGAGGTCCAAACTTTATTAATGAGAAGGATAAAGAGATCAAGGGGGTAAAAGTATGATGAAATGCTAAATTAGTATATCCCATGACTTTTCTAGAGATATAGGAATTCATGAGTGATAGAGATTAATTAACTAAGTGTTGTAGGGTAAATACACCCTACAAGAGTTACCTCTCTTAGGCTCTTCCTAGACCTAAGACAAAATAGAGATGCAAGAAACATATTTTCCTAGATCTAAATTACACACAAAAAGGATCTACAATTTGATGAAATCAAAGGTTTACCTGGTAATCAGACACTTGTCCCTGAATGCTCCTTACTTGTTATCTTCTTCAAAGATGCCCCTCACTCTTTCCAACACGGATCTGCACACATAGAGACATAAAGAAACCTTTCACAAGATCAAATGAATCATGTATAAATGGATAATAGATCTAGTAACATAACATAAGAATATCAATTCCCTACAAAGATTATAAAAATTACATGCAATTAACTAAGGAGGAAAAACTTGTACATATTCTATTAATGGACAAATGGATTACAAATTACAATCAAATAAGTTGATGTAGTCCTTTACCAAGTTCCTTTCCCAAGCTCTGTAATCAAACCACCAATATAAGTTTTTTTGTCCCTTTTCTTTCCACCTTTTCGCATGAGAGAACCTTAATATATATATAGGATAGTAGAGATAAGATCAAAGGACAATTTGGATAAGATCTTCATGCCCAATATCAAAATATTCTTGAGGTGGAACCATGAAGAATCATGGGTTTAATATCATCTCACGAAACCAATCCTAAATAGGGAGTAACATATCCGGTCTTTCCCTGCATTCTTACAGGGAGCGACTGGTTGCCCCTTGCAAGAGGAAAAGGAGAAATCGACACTTTATGTTCATAGGATGTAAAGGGGAAACCAACAAGTACACAAAAAGGTACTGCAAATTTAGGGGGAAAGTGGTATAATTCAGTGTTTCAAACTGTTAACCTCTAGATGATGTCCATTAGGTGATCAAGTGGTAAATAATTGTATAACAAATGCCCCCTAAAGTGCGAGGTTAGAATAGGTGTATGATGGACGAAATAATTTACAAACAAAATCACATAGATTTGGGAGAAGGAACCTAGAAACAAATCATCATCAGTCCAACATAATAATAATATCCCTGAGGTGGGCATACCCATGCTCGGCAATAATAACTATGCATAGATGCTAAAAATAGTACATTGCGGATCCATGCATGAAACACAATTATATCTTGGCCATGAAAAAATACTTTATGCATCTATGTCAAAACTGAAAACATAGCCACAACCAAATAAAATTGTGGATCTATCTCATATTATACAAATTAGTGAGATGGCTTGATGCCCGAGTGATCTCTGAAGTACTCACAAAAAAATCCATCGCAACTTGGGAGGCAATTCCATTAAGGAATGTGGTGGTCCCAATCGAAGGTATTCATCCCAAATCCCAATGGTATGAATATACAACATGTGAATAAATGAGTTGAGGTCAAGCATGGTAGAAACCATCTGATTATTGAGCATTGATGTATATTGTTAACAAATACAAGGGATCCCATCGATGATGATGATGGACCCCAATATACCTAGTACAATCTAGTAGGTGTAAATAAATGAATTGAAGCAAAACACTCATAGATTCATTCAATAGGAGCCAATAATGTAAACCCACTGTTGAAATGAAATGGAATTTGTTGCTAATATCTGTAAATCCTAGGGTACTAACTGATTTCTAGATTTCAAATTTGGATAATGATTTGGAGTCAACAGGATGAAATCTGTCAAAGGATGGCCTTGATGTATCCCCCATAAATTGACACAAAACATGTAAAGGTAGATGGTGTGAAGAGTGTAACGGTATACAAAAACTAATAAAGGGATGGATGGGATGAATGGGTGAAAGGAAGGAAAATGTATGACATAAGCTAACTTCCCTTGAAAAAATAAGCATGACAAATGACTTGAGTTGGTAGCATTGAGTCGATAAGGACCAAAACATTTTCCATGAATGACTAGAAGAGTAACTAGTCAGCGGAGTCTGAAAAATCATGTAGATGGTAATGAATCAAAGACAATGGATAACCCAATTGTTGGACATAAATACAAAACAAGTGCATTATTCAAGGGTGACTCAATGGACAACTACCATTTGTGAATATGACCACTCTTTTTCTTTATTTCATGTTTGAAACGAGAACAAAAGAAAATAAAAGTGTGCTTGATATTATCACCCATGGATTTAATTCTCGAGCCCAAGGTGGAGAATGGTGCTCGGTGGTCTTTTCACTATTTAAGGAGTCTAGAAATATCTGAAATAAAACTCCATATGTAATACCATCGATTTAGCAAGCCAAAAAAAGTAAATGCTCATGTGTCATTTCATATTTAGAGAGTTTGAAAGGACAAAGAAGACTCCAAGGGTAGGAGTTTTTGTAAATTTAGTCTCTCGAGCCTGAAAAAGGATAAAACAATACAAGGGAGAACTCTTCTATCCAATGTTGACTAGAGTAGTCCTTTTCATAAATTATTCCATCCAATATAAAAAAGGGTTAAACTTACATCGAACAGACATCCTTTCAAATCCAATTAACTAGTGTGAAAGAAAACAAGCTCACTTGACAATCTTTTCATGTTTTGAGAGTTTGAAAAGTGCTTAAAGGAGACTCCATAGTGTACCTTTGTCATGGTTGGTTATTGAGCATGAAAAAGGGGTAATATTCAATGAAATTCCAAGTACATGATGAAATTCCAAGCACATGGAACGTGACTAAAGAAATGGATTGCAACATGACATGGCGAATGATGACCACTTATAACAATTGTTCTCAACCAAGGGTGTTGAAAATGGAAGCAAGTAGGTGGATAGATGTCAAGCATGGTTGCAATGCGATAAGTAATGGAAGAAAATGGTGATGTAGCAGCAACAAGAAACAAGTAGGAAGTGACAATAAAATGAAACCATTTAAAAATGGTGGGAACCTAAGGTATAGTGTTGGAAATATGGATGGTTACTAATGCAAAGAGGGAAATGCAAGGAAACACTTCTCCCTATATGTCATTTTAGAGACACATACCTCAATTTCAATGGATATCCCCATCTTAAAAACGTCACTAGAATACTATCAACATACGTGAACTAGATTCCAAGGTCAGCATGCGTAGTGAAATCCTAAAAAGAAATTATTTTTTGATTTTTTGGATATGATGTACACAAAACAAAATGCACTCACACCACACACCTATTTACAAGGGAATACACATATTTATGGTCTTGACAAAGGAGAACCTGTTTCTAGGATTAGCCCAAGGATATTTTTCATAATTGAGGAACTCATGAGTGATTATTGGATTCATATGGATCACCATGTCGGGGCCTTGCCACATAGGAAAAAATCTCTGCAACCAAAGATACTCATCATGTGAGGTTTTGTAAGATATGGAAGCTCCTTGATGGATAGCATAGAATTCACTGGTAAGTTCTAAAAAAGATAAACGAGGTGGAAAAGGGTCGAGGTTAGGAGGTTGACTGGATGTCCCAACTAATGCCCCCAGTTTCGAAGCAAGACTCATTATGTTAATTCTCATTAGTTTCAAATAAGGGAGGAAGGTGAAATGATTCTCACCCCCTTTGGGATTAACAATGGAATACACGAATTCTGGGATGGCCTCTTCTGAAGGCAACTTAGTATCATGTAAATCATGTGAACTGAAAAAGTCAACAACCTATACAGGCGAAGAAAGTCAATCATACTCCACATGAGGGTGGCATTGTTGAAAAATATCAACAGATGTTGATGAGATGGATACTCTATGTGAATCAACATCCTCAGGATGAGGTACCACCCAAGGATCAACTGATCTGATGGATTCACCGATAGATGAACAAATCATGTTGATATGAGTGATATCGGTAGTGTCGGGTGTAGGATGGTTTCATATCTCCCAAAATATTCACCTACATCAATGATTTCATATCCCCCAAAATATTCACCTATGAAGGGAATGTTCGTGATAGTATTATATTGTAAGTCAGGTGTGCAATAATCCAGTTGGTTGATCGTGACTATATTTCCTTGATGTGGAAAATGTATGATGCGAAAGACAGTTGATGTGATAGCATTCATTGTGTAGAAAAAATTCTGAACCAAGAGCATATTATAATCAAGTGTGGTATCTATCACTTTGAATTCTACATAGTTAGTATTTCCACCGATCTCAGTGGGTAAGGAGGTGATAATTCCATGAGGTTTGAAAGAACATCCATCAAAATATTTTAGGATGGTTGAATATGTGGTGAGTTGTGGAGAACTATTGGTTTGCTCTCTTGGGATGACCCAGGTTCTAACTATAATATTACCAACATACCCTTCTACCATCGACCCTTCTGGATACCAGAAGGAAATAGGGCGTAGAGAGTGGATTGTGCAATCTCACCCGAGATGGATTCTATGGGTGGTCGCAGGACTCAAATGTTTGCAACCTTGGGATGGGATGTGTATCTCTCAAAGTCATTTAACCTACTTATTGTTAACCTTCAAAACCTCATTAGATCTTATTCCATACCACTATCACAAATATTCTAATAGGAATTCATTAACCATTATAGCCGCATGTGTTTAATGACAAGTACTTATGTACTATAATATAAGATTCTGATCTAACCATTAGCTATAACAATCATTTATTTAGAGTTATTCTACAGATTCCATTAGTTTATTCTTAGTGAGAAGTACTATTTCCTTTATTATTTAACATGTTCATCATAAACTTACTAAAGAAAATACAATCAGAAACACTGCATACATTTGCTTAAAACACATATATACCGTGGTTCACCCCCTCCTAGGGCTACGTCCACAAAGATTTGTCTCTTATCTCTTTATTCATATTCTTGCAAAATCTAGTGTTGTGCACTGTACAATTCTTCCGCCATTAAATTTGACCTCTACAGATCACGAAAGTCTCTCAAAAATACCTTATACTCAACTAAAGGACCTATTACAATCTCAACAATACACACACACCAACCCTCTCATGGTCCTAATACATTATACTTATACAAAAATGGTACAAAGCCCTTACAAAAACCCTAACCCTAAGAGGATTAGGTTTTTCCACTTTCTCCTTGACTTAATCTTGACTGGTCCTCGATCAAACCATTTCTCCAAGTTAGCACTTGTCCACTTTCCAACTGCTCCACAACAACTTGTCCACTTTGTAACTTATTTTCTCGATGTGGGTTTTCCTCTGTTTCCAACACTACTTTTCCTCTATTTCTGATGCACTCCCTTATTTTCATGCGCTACATTGATTCCTTCAAAACTTCCTTGATTCTCCCCTAAATTGTCTTGCACAAACAAGAACCAAAGGCTTTCCAACATGACAAAGACATAATGCAAGTGTCCACTCCTTCATTGATCACTATATGAAATATATTCTTATTGAAACAATCAACTGTGATTTGCAATGCCATTTGGTGTGAGAGATGCATCTCACTTTGTTATGTGTCAAAGGAAATAATATTGGAATCTGAAGGGTTGATCCCCCCCATGGATGATGGAAATGCTTTCCGTTGTGAAGGACAACTCTGCAATACTTAGAGTGCTGAAATGACACATGGTTCTTGGGAGAGATATTCCACTATGATATAATGTTGAGATTCCCGGGTATTCAGATTATGGGTAGCTTGTCAAAGTTCCCATTTTGGAGGGCAGAGTGCAGGTTCGAAATATGGTTTCTCTAAAGTGAGAGAGCCATTGGGTGGTATAGTTGATGAAGGATCCTTTGATTAAGTTTCCTCTTATTGGGAGTAAAAGTTAATCACTTGGATGGATAGTGCCCCCATGGATTTAACCATCATAATATTCACATATGAGGACTCTGCATTGCCCCTAGTTGGAGGTGTAGGAACTTGTACGATCATCTATTGTTGTTGGGGGAAAGGATTGGTTAATACCATTGGTTGAGAAGGAGATCCCCATCACTCAAGGTATTAATGAACCTCAACAAGGCAAGGGTATTCTTTGGTGAAGTGGTCCTCCTTACATACCATGCAAGGATATTTCTCCTTTCATTTTCCCCCAACATTGGGGTCTTGGGTGTTTTTACTCTCATGTTGGTTAGAAGAATTTTTTAATTTACCCTTGTTTTTGTTCTTTCCTTCAGATTGTTGAGATGAAGCAGATTGAACCAAATTCACCTTGAAGGTTTTTGAAAGAGAGGGAGGAGACTCAATATTGGTACCAGTCTGCGATGATGTCACAAATTATGATTTTATAGAACCCACTATGACATTAACATGGGGTCTTGGAACTAGTTTTGATGAATCATTTGACGGTCAAAGAGGATGAGGGATTAGATCATATAGTATGGCCAACTTGGAATATAGTAGGTCTAAATATTGAGCATGAATTATTGCTTTCTCCTCAGTAACAAAGCCTCACATGGAGATATCTTTAGCAATGGGAGGGAGTGACTTTGTGAACCATTCTGCCAAGAGTTGGTCTAAAATAGTGGCTTTAATCAACTATCGTCGTCACCTCCATTCATGAATATGATCAAAAATATGAGTGGAGGTGGATTTTTGAAGCGAGGTTAAAATATAAACAATGATATCATACCGAATGGGTAGTTGGAAGTGAGTAAGAAAATCCATGGCAAGAGAATTAAAGTTGACAAAGGAGTTATGCGACAACTCAATATACCATTTTTCCACCGAACCTATAATCGTTTTATAAAAAAGTATCAACTGAATGGAATCGTCCATTAAGGAGTTAGAAGAACACCATAGATGGAAGGTCATAACATGGTTGTTAGGATCTCCTCTACCTTTTTTGTCTAATTTTAGGATGTTGGATGGTAGTTTGGCAAGGATAGGAGACCATAACGAGGCATGTTATATGGGATCATTTTTCAAACATGAAAAATATGGAATATCTAAGGTATCCAAGAAATACAATTGTCGATTTGTTTACAAATACTGGTAGTGCGGATGTGGCATCGAGGTACCAGTAGGACCATATATAGGAATGTTGAAACCTGATGGTCCACCCATATATGGTTGACTGGCTTGGGGAGTGGGGAACATGGGGTTCATTTGTTGAGTGGGAAAATATCCTTGTGGAGGGTTTCCCTCTAGATTGGGTTGACCCCATGGGGTATTTGGAATACCTAGATACAATAAGCCACTTTAAAGACTTGTAGTGTGTGCCAGAGCATTCTACCCCCATGATTGAGGTTGGTGTCCAACGTGGTATTTTCCCCAAACTAGTTGTTGGCCTCCATTTGGTTGTTTTCTAACTAGTGTTTGAATCCAAATAGATTGTTTCCCCCATATGGTTATTGGATCCAAGTAGGTTTTTGTTTCCAAGGTGGATGTTTTCCTACAAATGAAGGTTTCCCCTCAAGTTGTTGTTGTCCCCAGATTGAATATTGTCCCATAGCCGAAGTTCGTTGATCCAAATTTATGAGTGGAACGTAATGAAACATAGATCTATAAAATTAACACAAAGATATAGTGAACAATAATATAGATATAATGAAACTTAACTTCTATTCAATAAAGAAATATGATGAAATTGTAAAAATGAAGAATGAAACAATCTTGCTCAAATGGTGGTCGCTAATCTCTTAGAAGAGATGTGGTGCCTACGCGCATTCTCCTGAGCACATTACAATGAGTCCTATAGGAATTTTAGCATAAATAAGTAATAAAAAAACTATACATCCAAAAATCTAACCCTAGGAGATGAAGTGCAAAAGTCATGTGGGCCCCGATGGGGTAAGTTGGTACATCAACTTCCGGGGGCCGTAACAGTTTCATATGATATCTGTTTTAGGCACACGATATCCTGTTGGAAAGGTCTATCCGAGGAATACATATGTTTTCATCACAATCTTACCATATCTCCAGTGTGACTATGCCGAGCCCAAAAACACAATGTTTAGGGCCTCAAAATGGCCCCAGAAGTTTAGGGCTTGAAAAGATAGAAACAAACTGCCAAGATGAAAACTATGTGTGAGCCAGTTGGAATAGGTGGGTGGCCACCGATATCCACCTGGATCAATCCTGACCCATTAGGAAGAAATGGTATCCATTGCATTGATTTCTCCCATCAGATGAGGAAATTTATGTTGAATTTGGCCCCTAGTGAGCCACTTTCCTTGGTGTAGGAGCTGCCCCACTTTGAAAACACAATAAAGTTGAAGATTGTTTTGGAGAGTTCCCTTGACCTATGTGTCCATAATATTATCAGTGGTTACATGTTACATGGAGTCATGGTTGAGCTTTGTCAGTGTCAATTGTTCTGCTATATCTAAGTTTTCAAATACTGGTGGAAAGTATGGTCGAAGGAGGTCCACATTAAACACTGGGTGCAAGCCAAGGAATGGGGCAATTTTGAGCTCAAAATTATTGTCACCCATAGCATTGGTGATGGTGTAAGTTCCATAGTAGAGTGGACAAATCTTTCGATGGGGTCCTATAAGGTGTTCTTTCTGCAAGTGAAACCAAAATTTATCTCCCACCAAAAACTTGTGTTGCAACCAGTGTTGATCATGGTGTTTCTTATACTTGGCATTGGACTTCTGCAAAATATTCTGAACCTGTTGGAAAATGTGTTGGATTCGTTTGATGAACCAGGTGGATTTTTCGACTTCAATTTGAGAATAGGATGATTCTCCCTATGTGGATGCAAGGGGTAGTGCAACATGCATGGGACCCAATGGTTGAAATCCCAACCCCACCTGAAAGGGGTTGTGGTTGGTTGAGCTATGTATGGCTCTATTGTAACTGTTTTGAATATAGGGAATACTCTCATCCCATGTGTGCCAATTATTGGAATTGTACATGTGTAAGATATGCACAATCATCCTATTGACAACCTCGGTTTGGCCATTCATTTGGGCGTGGAAGGAAATATATTTGGTGAGCTTGGTGTACAACAATGACCATAGGCTCGACCATAATGTGCTAAGGAACTGACTGTCCCAATATGAGATGATGGGTTTTAGTATCCAAAAATGTACCCACACTCGTTCAAGGAAGAGCTTGGCAGTGGTCTTCGCTATGATGCTCTTCTTGCAGGTGGCCAGAATCACCATCTTGGAAATTGGATCAACAACCACAAAAATAAAGTCATTTCCCTACTTGGTTGAAGGAAGGCCCAACATGTAGTCCATCGAGATGGATTCCCAAGGCCTGTAGAGAATATGCATAGGGGTTTACATGTCTTGTTTCTTAATGGACGGTTTGGAAATGGTGTAGGATATGCATGACATGATATACTTGTTGACATCATGTTGAAGTTTCGACCAATAAAAATGATGTTGCATCACTGCCACTATCTTTTCTACGTCGAAGTGTCCTACCACCCGATTGTAGTGAGATTCCAAAATAATATTTTCTCTCTCACTTGATGGGACTCAAAGATGAAATAGATGGCACAAAACCCTATCTTGAAGATGGAAATCAATGACAACTGAGTTTATTCCCAGTGTATAGTAGGTTGTGGCAAAGTAAGGATCTCTCTTGTAGATTTGGGGCCATCCAGAGGTCTCATGGCCACAGGATTGTAGCACCGTGATTAGTTCTACAATTGGAGGTCGACCGAGGTAGTCAGTGACACGGTTAGTTCTCCTTGTATTATAATTGATGTTGATATGGAATTGTTGCAAGTATGTGGAACACTTATGATGACAACCATTTTGCAATTTTCCTTGTGTCTGCATGAACTGCAGAGGCTGATGATCAGTGTGGATGACTGTATCCTTCCCAAGAATGTAGTGCCTCTAATGGAAGCAATCTTATACAATGGAGTACATTTGTTTTTCGTAAGTGGGGTACTTACAGATAGTATCTGATAGTGTCTCACTATAATAGGCCATGGGATGTCTGTGCTGAGTGAGAACTGTTCCCACATCATATTCTGAAGCATATGTCTCAATATTAGAATTTTATTGCAGGTCAGGTAATGAGAGCACCAAGGTTGAGCATAATCACTACTTGAAATCATTGAACACTTTCTATTGCAACTGGCCCCATAAAAAAATTTCCTTTCCACCACCTTTGGTCACTTAGCTAAGGGCCCATGTAATATGGGAGAATCCTAACACGAACCTATGATAGAAGTTGGTAAGGCCTAAGAAGCTTCGAAGCTCAGTGAATGTGGTCAAGGCTGGACAGTCACGAATAACCTAGATCTTGGTTGGATCGACATGCATCACATGCTCATAAAAAATGTAGCCTAGGTAATGGACCCTATTCATGTCGAACGAGCATTTTTCCAAATTTACATATAGCTTGTGTTGTCAGAGAGTGTGCAGAACCTGCTAAATATGCTACACGTGTTATGCCCAACTCTTGCTAAAGATGAGGATTCCATCCAAATACACCACCACAAAAGAATTGGTGAAAAGCTGCAAGATATTGTCCATCACCCTCATGAAATTTTATAGGGCATTTGTCATGACAAAGGCTATGACAAACCATTCAAAAATACCTTCTTTGGACTTGAAGGTAGTCTTCTATACATCGATCTACTCTATTGGGACCTGGTGGTAGCCTGAACTCAGATCAATCTTACTGAATTATTCCCCCCCCTTGAATTGGTCAAGGATATCGTCAATTCAAGGAATTGGGTATCGATTCCTAACTATGATTTTATTTAGGGTCTGTTAATCAATGCAAAGTCATTGGGTCCTGTATTTCTTCTACAAAAGCATGATTGGGCTTTAAAAAGGTGATGATCTTGATTATTAGTGCCCCTTTTCAAGAAGCTCTTAGATTTGGTGCTTTATTTCCTCATTTTCTATCATAGAGTGGCAATAGAATGGCCCATTGGGTAGTGGTGTGCTAGGGGTCATATCGATTGAATGATTTACCTGATGCATAGGTACCATAGTGGGTGAGGATAATATGTCTTTGTATTCTTACATGACCTTATCCACTTTATTTTTCTGTGTGGAGAGGCCTCACGCAGAGGCCACGAATGTGGCTACCACCTTCCACTCACTTTGAGCATGAATAAAAAAAAATACAAACCTCCTAGTCTGAGAGATGACCTTCCTGAATTGCTTGGAAGAGATCAAGGAAATGGAAGTAGATGGGACTACCTATTGGTAGCGAGTATATAATTATCATTTTTATAAAGCTACCTACACAGGGTCTATGAATTTTTTCTACTATTCATAAGTGTTTCTCCAAACGATAGTTGTAAATCGTCGCATTTTATCCATCATCTATTCATGCTTCATTTTCATGACTGAAAGCATGAAAACTCGCAACTATTGTCATCACTTTGTTTTAAATTTTCATTGAAATCATGTTGTTTATGATAGAATTTCAATTTTTTGCTATGAACATGTTGCTCTCATTGTTTATGATCATTTTGATTCTAAGAATGCCTAAGAAACTTATGGTTCTTTGAATGAAAGACCCCCATCAATTGGTATTTGATTTTTGTATTAATTTTGGTTTGATGTTTGACCATATTTCTTTCATGGAACCTTTGGCTATTCAATTTTTGCAAATCACCTATCTTTGCGATCAGACTTTGATGCATGCACAATGTTTTAAAGTAATCTGTCCTAGCATGTACCCAATGCCAAGGTGGCATACATAGTACATAATGCCATTACTCCTGAGAAAGGTCTTGGGCTTCACGATTTTTCTCCCACACATTGTGATTAACACTTTGCCCACCGTTCAAACTGTCATAGCATTGTATTGATGAGGCTCGAGGCTATGGCTCTGTGGCCTTTTACCAAACCCTACCTGTGAGTTCTGTGTTAATTCCCTTCCATTCGACATGGCTCCAGTGATAAGGGTCGAACCAAATGGAATCCAGACTCTGCTTTCATATGATAACGCTAGGGAGGATCTAGAAAGGAATGGTTGGCGTTTGTTCATCAAAAAATTTCAGGGCTTTAACCTCCAGGTCGCTCAAGAGTTTTCCTTAAACTTTGATGGCTGTAGGGAAAAGATCGGTGATGTGCAGTTTCAAGTGACAGAAGAGTTCTTAAGCCAGGCCACAGGATTGCCAACAGTTGGTCAAAAATGGTTCAAGAATGCGAAAGTGGAGGAGGTCCCCTGGATGTTACTATTTACCTTACGAAAAATAGCCAGCTGTGATCGAGGTATGCCGATTTCATTCTCGAAACCTAGATGGCATGATTTACTTGCTGTAGTGAAGAAATTCATCACTTGTGAGGGTCGATTTGGATTGGTTTTCCTATATCATCTACGCCTCCTTATGAGTTTTATTGGCTTTCCATTGAATATGCCTTACTACCTGCTCAGAAGTCTATATAAAATGGGTAAACGGTTTAGGAAAAAGAGGTATGATTCAAGTTTATTTCATCATGGTCTGATTAAAATCATCCTAATGCACCAGTTATGGTCACAAAACGATAGTTGGGATGCTTTCATTTCACGAAATGGTTTTGGCAATAATGAGTTGGGACAGGTAAATAAGCCGGTCATTGTTGAAATCCTTGTGAACCCTACAGCCTCTTCTCCACTTCTCTAGGCCTGTGATCTTTCCCCTAATAACGAACCCTCGACCTACCCGGATGTCACTCAACAGGACAGTCAACTGGGTTCACATCCAAAGGATACCACTAAAACTATTAAAAAACCTACAGGAAAGAAGCTAAAGAGCAGTGTTGATGTTAATTTCAAGAACAAAAGGGCTGGTCATTTAATTTCTCGATGTGCTCAAAATAAATTGAAACCTCATGCAGACACAATCAACACGATTGAAGTGAGTGAAGACTCAGACTTAGAAATTGAAAAATTCTTGGCTAAAGAGGACCCCATGTCATTCGGGCTGTACCCTGACCGACCCTATGACTATGTTAACAATATGCCTCCTTGTCTAAAGGATAACCCAGAATTTCTTGGCATCCAACTCTATGATAAGCCTACCATTTTCATGGATGATTCTCCTATCCATAATGTTGTTAGTGCTAATACAAATTCCTTACAGTCACAATACGATGAGTGTCGATTGTGGATCGACAGGTACTATACTGATGTTCCATTGCTTCAGTCATGACTCAAGTCTTTAAGAGACCAAGTCGATAGGTTGACAAATGAAAACAATAGACTCGATTCCATTATCCAAGGGAAGGAGAAATGATTGAAAACTATAGGTCGTGTCATTTTCAAGAATGTAGAGGTAGCAACAGCTATCGTAAACTCCAAAATTTCTTGATATGTTTTGATTCCATGATTTGAGGTATGATGTTTTTAAATTTTAGCATGATTTTTTCACTCTTAAGTTAGGATATTCGATTTGATTGAATAGATTTTTTTTTAATAAAATATGATTGCATTTACTATTATAACTAGCTACATAATCGTAAGATTCTGTAGAGAGTTAGAAAAATTCGAATTGTTTGATTTGACAATTGAAAACATATCTGAAATCTTCTCATTTTCATTTGTTTTCAGGATGATTAAGGAGCCCATGATTTCCAAGGAGATATGAGGCACTTTTTGAGATATCCCAGCCATATCAACTTTGTATTTTGAGTAAATTAGACTGCTGGTAGTTTTTGATATTTAGTTAAATCAGGGTGGTTGCATCCCCCATTATTTTTTGAACCCAACTTGATCTTATCAACAGGAAACAATTATGTTTCTTGAAACCTATATAAACTTATTATTTTGAAAACATTTAATCATCTCATCCTAGGGCAAGACTATGGATGTTTCACTACAGACTTGAATGGAATATAATACACGTCACAGCTTTAGTTTTTCTGTATGATGTTTTTATTCAAGTCATGTTTATTTCAATTTGTTAATAGATTATGATTGCTTTTGTCGTCGTGGTTCATTATCAGTTGGTATTATTAAAGATTATATACTGTCCATATTTCCATGTCCCATATATAACACATAGTAATCATTCGTTCAATTTGAATTAAGAGATTTATCTCGAATTTCAATCAAATGTTTATATGCAAGTTCTCACAGGAAGAATTATCTTATTGTGACTGCTTGTAAAATTATAAGATTACTGTGACTGCATCTATTATGTGTTCTGTTATTATGATTCAAACTCCATCATTACTACTTCACATTTATTAGGAGCAATTTCAAGATCTGTCGCAGGTTTACCTCATCAGATAAGGTGACTGGATGCTACACATTGAACAGATATTGGATGCAATAACAGGTCATCCTGTTATTTGATTTCATTAGTATAATAAATATAGAAGATTCCTATAGTTAAAATACTTTCTACCATTTGTTATTTATTTTGTTTAATTAGACAGTTTGATATCCGATTTCTTAAGTATAAAAATCTAAGAAAACAAATCATAAAGATTAGATATTAGTTTTACTGTTGTCTAAAAAATCAAATTACATTCGATTTTCACGGATTTAGATTAAAATTCGTAGTTTGTATATATTATATATATATTATAAATAGAATTATTGTATATATAAATTGTACATATATAAATAGTTAATTGTACTTAGAGATTTTAGTAATTGTTATTTATTAGGTTATTGTTTTTCCTTTGGTTATTTTTTCTTTCTTTAGGACTTAGATCGGCTAACGGAGCCACAAAACCTGTCAGGGTGAGTTAATCCAAATGGCTTGGGTTAATTAGACAACCCCAAATCGGACTCACTCTTCCAGTTGATGAGCGGTCATTTTCACCCGCCAACAAATGGCACTAGAAGGAGGGCTTGAAAACTATTAATGGCACAAGGAGGTCGTAAGAATCGTCCCCCACCTACCTGCTCACCTATAGTAACTAGAGGTCGTTTAGACGACAACATTGTCCCTCAAATAGAAACCACATCAAACGATGATGTATGGATCACAGTTGAACTAGTAACTCCAAATCCTCCAGGTGGTGACATACAAGAGATTGTTCGTCAATACCTCATAAGAATGCACAGTGCCTTAGCCCGTATCATACAACCAAACCGACCTTTGAATCAACCATTAGACTTCTCTGATATCAAAGAACAACTTCAAGGTACTAACCTTACCTTAAACCCTATAGATCCAGATCATATCCTCACTCCTGTAGCAGGAGGATATGGTACTCCACATCACCACCCCCTTCATCTCCTTCTTCTTTTGGAGAAGAATCCTCAGACGAAGCAGTTCCTCATCCCAGCCTTCGACACCACCCACACCTATGGCCAATCCAAACAATTCCACCAGACCTTGGCTTGACCAAGATGCAGTGGCCATACCTGGGCCTCAGCATCCTTTACCCAAACACCTAGAGAAATGGCTCCCTAAATTTGACCCAAACTCCAAACAGATCACTGAAGATCACATCAAAAAGTTTATGCTAGCCATTAGACTCCATAGTGTTGAGCAGGAAGACATAGTCTGTAGATTGTTTCCCTACACCTTTGAAGGCAATGCCTCTACCTGGTACTTTTCCCAACAGCCCCACACCATCGTGTCAAGGGATAAATTTGAGTCCTATTTCCTTAAGAAGTTTAGAGACGACAAGTCTCCTGAAGTTCTAGTCATGGAGCTTTCTAGTTTAAAAATGAACCCCAAAGAAAAGATCAAATACTTTAATCAAAGGTTCCTAACACTAAAGGACCAAATCCCCACGGATTCGATGCCTGTCAAGAATCTTATTGTCGCATACTACACGAAAGCATTACATCAAAACATAGCCATTTGGGTAAAGAGATCTAAGAAATCCATGTTGTTAGAAGCCTTCAAAGAGGCCAGTCAGATCGAGAAATATATTCTCAGCTTAAAAGACACTACCAGTAATGACATAGAGACTATTTCATCCTTCAAGAAGAAAATTGAAATCCTTCCTAGACCTCCCCAAAACAAAGCTCAACCTGAGAGTTCAGATTTAGAAAACTTACAGAAAGTCGTTCAGAAATTGTCCAACCAAGTTATAGATTTGAAAAGGGTGGCTGAAGAATCTTCTTCGAGCAAAGGGCCTTACAAACCCCCTTTTAGGAATCCTTTTCCCACCAACCGATCTAACTCAAATGCTGAAGGCCTAAATATAGAAAGCCTACAATTTGCTATTCAAACGATCCTAGAAGCACACGATAACTTGATTCCTCCCGAGATTCCTGAAGAGGTAGATGAACAAGAGATAGTAGAAGAAGATGAATCCTCTCTAAATATTTTCGGACATTTTGCAAATAGAATTTTTCAAGATAATTTTGAAATAGTGCATCCTTACAATACTAGGAGCAAGACAACAAATAAGACTTCTTCTGAAATCACAATGACTTTGCCTCCAAAACAGTCTAAATCGATTGAGACTAAACAGAATTCAGTAAACCCAAGTTTAGATTATGATTTGATTGAAGATCTAAAAAATCTTAGGGATAACATTTCTTTTTACGAATTATTAAAATTCCCTTTTATTCTGCAAAAAATGTTGCAGAATATTGCGGAGAATAGCAAAAATAGCAATCCGAACAACAACAAAGGTGTTCAAAACAACCCCAAAATTCCTCAGAAGGCCTTTGCCAAAACTACATCCAAGCCTCATGATAAAAGCGACCTTCCTATAAATAATGTAACAAATGTAGATAAACCAGTTTCAGAGGCTGCGAGTAAAAAACAACAAACTTCCACTGTTAATACTCGCAGAAATGTCCCTCCATTTTTGTTGACTTTTGAAATTTTCAATAGGAATGTACATAATTGTATGGTAGATTCAGGTGCATCATCTAATGTAATGCCTTGGTCTGTCTATCAAAATATTAATGCCAAAGTTCAAACATCTAGCTTGAAAATTATCCAGCTTGATCGAACTAGTGTTAAAGTGATAGGCGAATTAAAGAATGTGCTTATAAGATTGTCGTCTAATCCTAAAGTTCATCAAGTGATTGATATCATTGTTGTAGATATCCCAAAATTTTATGGTTTTTTTTTAAGTAGAGATTGGTTAGAACAATTACATGGATATTTTGCAATGGATTGGTCTCACTTGTGGCTACTTGAGAATGGAAAGCCTAACAAAATCAAGGTAAATTGTGAACATTATCTCAAGTTCATGGTAACTAATTTAAATGATCGCAATGAACCATTCACTCTTTCTGCCAATTCGCCTGAAATACAGGGGATGGACACTTTTTTCGGCAATTTCATGGCCAAAACTTCTACCATCACTGACCCAGAACAACAATCTGAAATTATGAAGTGCACGCAGTCAACAACCTTCTCCCAGTGGTCCCATGCACCCGATGAAAATAAAATATGGTCTCTTTACTTTGATGGGTCAAAATCTAAGGAGTTGGTGCAGGGTGCATGCTCGTCGATCCAACAGGTAACAAGACTCTAATTTCTTGCAGGTTAGAATTCAAATGTACAAACAACACAGCCAAATATGAGGCACTCCTGCAAGGCCTCAGAAAAGCATTAGATCTGAACATTCAAAATTTCACTGTCTTTGGTGATTCGGAAATCATGGTTAGACAGGTAAAAAATTCTATCCACTATTTATCTTTGCACCTTAAAAGCTATCAGACTAAGGTATGGAATTTGATGAACAAGTTTTCCACATTTAACATAAATTCTATTCCTAGATTGAGTAATTCGGAAGCTGATTTGTTAGCTAACATCGCTTCAAATTTTTTTCCTGCAGAAGGCTTATCTCCGAATGCATTTTTCGTCGAACTATTGTTCAGACCGTCCATTTTATACAACATCATGAATTGGAGAGTCTTTGATGACGATCAACAGATTATAATTTTTCTGCATATGGAAGAAACTTTCTAGGGCGCAGTGATCGACGAAGGTACCCATGACGAAAATCTTCATGACTTTATGGTAATACCAGATTCGAGATCCCTAGAATCTGCATCAGACATGGTAAACTCTATCCCAAAATATGTGGTTAGATTAGAAACATTTTATGATCTTCACGACAAGTTCAAAAAATCAGTGAACTGTAAAACAAATAGTTCCTCCTTGACACATGAAAAAGTAAATTTGGGAACTAAAGACAACCCATAGTGCATTAATTTAGGTTTGGGGTGTTCTGAGCAAGAAAAAGTAGAATTTATCAAGTTGTTTAAGGAATTCAAAGATGTTTTTGCCTAGACATACGACGACCTAAAAACCTTTGATCCTAACATCATATAACACGTTATTCCCATGAAACCCTAGACTCAACCTTTTCAACAAAAGTTAAGGAAAATGCACCCAAAACTCGAACCAACGGTCAAGAAGGAATTAAACAAACTCATGAACACTAAAATAATTTTCCCAGTTAGGCACACATAATGGGTCTCTAATCTTGTCCCTGTCAGAAAGAAGAGTGGTGAAATCCGACTATGTGTTGATTTATGAAATCTTAACCGAGCCTCCGATAAAGACAACTACCCTGTCCCTCCAATGGAATAGATCCTTCAACAGGTATCTAGTTCTAAAATATTATCCTTGTTGGATGGTTTTTCAGGGTATAACCAAGTGCTTATGTCTCCCTCAGACCAGCTCAAAACTACTTTCCGTACTCCATGGGGCACCTATGCTTATAGAAAGATGCCCTTTGGACTCATAAACGTCGGTGCCACTTTTCAGAGAGTGATGGACATCACTTTCCACGACTTAATCAATCATTATGTAGTAGTTTACCTAGATGACGTCATTGTCTTCTCGAAAAATAAAGAAGATCATCTAGCTCATTTAAGATCTGTTTTACAACGATGTCGTAAGTATGACATTTCTTTAAATCCTAAAAATTTTATCTTCACAATAGAACAAGGTAAGCTCCTTGGATTCATTGTATCGAACGAAGGGATGATTATCGACCTTGAAAGGACTCAATTCATTTCTAAACTACCCCCTCCCTCATCAAAAAAGTCCATGCAATCTTTCTTAGGTCAGTTAAAATTTGTTAGGAGATTCGTCCCCAGCTTTTCAGAAATGGTGAGACCATTAAAAAACTTAATAAAAAAGGATGTACAGTACCATTGGGGACCTTTAGAAAGCCAGGATTTTGATTCAATAAAAAAGGCCATAATAGATGCTCCTTCTCTAATGAGCCCCGACTTTTTGCAAGACTTCACCCTCTACACATTTGCCTCTGACCGATCTTACGTTGTTGTCCTAACTCAAAAGAATGCTGAAAACAACAAGGTCCCAATCACCTTTATGATCTTAGCCTTCAAGGGGGAAGAACTTAATTACCCAGCAGCAAATCAGTAGTAAATCACTTCCGATATTATCTGTTGAAATCTAGGACGAAAATCATTGTCCCTTACCCGGTTGTCAAAAATTTGTTAGTACAGAAAGAACTAGGTGAAAAAAGGGCTAACTAGGTCACATCCTTACAGGAATATGACATAGAAATCACCCCAGCACAAATTGTAAGAGGCCAAGGTTTATGCAAGTTGGTCTTTGATTCAACTGTAGGACAGCAAGAAGAAACTGATATGTTAAATCCAGGACAACACTGTCAAAATCAAATCTGCTATGCGCAAAACCCTGTTAGTTCTTAGTACAATGACATAAAATTTTGTCTTATACATGGATCAGATGCCCGTCACCTTGATCCCACAAAAAGGAGAGCACTAAGATTAAAATCTTCTTCTTTTCAGCTGATTAATGGTACTTTGTTTCGTCAAAATTTTGATGGAGTACTTATGTGCTGTCTTGAAAAAGATGAAGTAGAAAAAGTCTTATTGGAATTACATGCAGGGGAAGCAGGTGGGCATTTCGGTGGAGACACCACTACCCATAAAGTATTAAGATTAGGTTATTACTGGCCTACCCTTTTCAAAGATTCTCATGCTTTATGTCACAAGTGTGTGATTTGTCAAAAGGCATCCAGACAGATACAGAAACCAATGTTCCCTCTGCAACCAGTTTCATTAGACTCCCCTTTTCAGCAGTGGGGTCTAGATATTATAGGCCCAATCAATCCACCATCCTCATAGCAGCATAAATACATCATAACAACCACAGATTATTTCACCAGGTGGTCCAAGGCTACCCCATTAAAATTTGTAAATACCAGCCAGGTAATATCCTTCTTGAATTCAAATATTATTACTCGTTTCGGTATCCCTGAATGCCTGCTATTTGACAATGCTTCTTATTTTTCATCTCTTGAAATGAGTGATTTTTCTCTAGAAAAAGGAATTAAATTAAATTACTTTGCCAACTATTACCCCCAAGGCAACGGTTTGGCAGAATCAACTAATAAAAATCTGATCAAAATTATCAAGAAAACGGTCTCCGAAAACCATAAAAATTGGCATAACACATTGTTAAACACAATCTGGGCTGATAGAGTAACTCCTAAAACTGTTGTGGGCAACTCACCTTTCTTTCTTGTTTACGGCAGGGAAGTGATTCTTCCACCGCATGTCCTTCTTCCATCTCTGCAGTTATCGCAAAAGGTATAGAAAGAAGACTGTCCCCCTTTGGAGAGTTGAGTTAACTCTTTACTAAAATTAGAGGAAGTAAGGGTGCAAACAAAACAAAAATTGGATCAACATCAACTCATTGTTAAAAACTAGTTTGATTCCAATTCTGCCTCTAATAGAAATTTTGAGGTAGGTGACCTTGTCCTAAAATGCGACAAACCTCACGAGGGAAAAGGAGAGCATACTAAGTTTCAAAACTTGTGGTTGGGGCCATTTTTAATCGCTGAGAAACTAGGTCCTAGTTCCTTTCGCTTGCAGAATTTAGAGGGATAGCCAGACACCTTTCCAGTGAATGGCCAAGCTCTAAAAAGGTACTTTGCCTGATGACGCTCCCATGCACCCTTTGTAAATATTTTCTATTTTGATTGATGTTTGTTTTTCTTTGCTGGTTTGTTTTGATTTTTCTTTTCTTCTTATCGGTTTTTCTTTTGAAACATATATGCCTGCACCTCGGGCTAGTTTAGACAAAAATAACAGAAAAATTTCCCCTCGAAAATGACTCCTGAAAGTTGTTTAAACATCAATTGTGGTATTTCTCTGAAATTGTAGCCCTGCTAAAAATGACTTGTTGTTTTAAAAGAGTATTCTTGATTTCAATCTGCAACTGAAGGTACTCACGATCATCTATAAAAATTATTTTTACGCTGTCCCTGTTCTTTAAGAGGACAACTCAATGATGTCTCCCTTTTCTTGAAAGTCATTTTTATTAGTAAACAATTTCCAGATCTTAATGAAAGATAGCTGAAAAAAAATATCAAGGTCTGTGACATATTAAGATGTGTTAAAACTAGAACTTTCAGCGTCACCCCGCTCTATTAAATATCCCCAAAAAAACTAAATAAATCTTCAAAGAGCTGTGGGAAGTGCTTGTAAATCCGTTGGGACACTGAACAGGTCTGCTGGAAGTGGGTAAATGCATGCATGACGCCAAGATAACTTCACCGGGGAACTGAACAGGCCCGCTGGCAGGGAAGCAATGTCAGGTAAAAGAAAATTCTCAGATATGGATTCTTTTTTGACCTTAATTGTCCTTCGTTATGATCTGGAACTTCTTGACAGGATATAGATATCAGAGTAGGTTAATTGACATCCCTGTCGAGGCTATGGATGCCTGTTGGCAGCAGCGGCCCTGTCAACAGTATTGAATATTTTAACTTTAACATCGTGGCTCTCTTTTGTTAAGATTGTCATCAGTTTTCCTCTTTTTAAAAATAACAGTAGTCTGAAACTAGAATGCATTATAATTATTTGCGATGCTCAGACAACTTTTTGGTTGTTTTCGATTCAATTTTTTTTCTGATTATTCTAATCTGAACTCGTTCATTTGGCAGAGATAACTGCTTCTCCCAGCATGTCGCCATTGTTGGCAGCGAGTATATAATTATCATTTTTATAAAGCTACCTACACAAGGTATACAAAAAGTTTCTACTCTTCATAAGCATTTCTCCAAATGACAGTTGTAAATTGTCGCATTTTATCCATCATCTATTCATGCTTTTTTTTCATGATTGAAAGCATGAAACCTCGCAACTATCGTCATCGTTTTGTTTTAAATTTTCATTGAAAGCATGTCATTTATGATAGAATTGCGAGTTTTTGCTATGAACATGTTGCTCTCATTGTTTATGATCGTTTCAATTCTAAGAATGCCTAAGAAACTTATGGTTGTTTGAATGAAAGACCCCCATCAATTGGTATTTGATTTTTGTATTAATTTTGGTTTGATGTTTGACCATATTTCTTTCATGGAACCTTTGGCTATTCAATTTTTGTAAATCACCTATCTTTGTGATCAGACTTTGATGCGCGCACAATTTTTTAAAATACTATGTCCTAGCATGTACCCAATGCCAAGGTGGCATACATAGTACAGAATGCCATTACTCCTGAGCATGGTCTCGGGCTTCACGATTTTGCTCCCACGCATTGTGATTAACACTTTTCCCACCGTTCGAACTGTCACAACATTGTATTGATGGGGATCGAGGCTATGGATCTGTGGACTTTTACCAAACCCTACCTATGAGTTTTGTGTTAATTCCCTTCCATTCAGCATGGCTCCAGTGGTAAGGGTTGAACCAAACGATGTCCAGACTCTGCTTTCATATGATAATACTAGGGAGGATCTGGAAAGGAATGGTTGGCATTTGTTCATCGAAAAATTTCAGGGATTTAACCTCCAGGTTGTTCAAGAGTTTTCCTTAACCTTTAATGGTTGTAGGGAAAAGATCGGTGATGTGCAGTTTGAAGTGACAGAAGAGTTCTTAAGCCAGGCCATGGGATTGCCAATAGTTGGTCAGAAATGGTTCAAGAATGCAAAAGTGGAGGAGGTCCCCTGGACGTTACTATTTACCTCATGAAAAATAGCCAGCTGTGATCGAGGTATGCCGATTTCATTCTTGAAACCTAGATGGCATGATTAACTTCCTGTAGTGAAGCAATTCATCACTTGTGAGGGTCGTTTCAGACTGGTTTTCCTATATCATCTACGCCTCCTTATGAGTTTTATTGGCTTTCCATTGAATATGCCTTACTACCTGCTCAGAAGTCTGTATAAAATGGGTAAACGGTTTAGGAAACAGAGGTCTGATTCAAGTTTATTTCATCATGGTCTAATTAAAATCATCCTAATGCACCAGTTACGGTCACAAAACGATAGTTGGGATGCTTTCATTTCACGAAATGGTTTTGGCAATAATGAGTTGGGACAGGTAAATAAGCCGGTCATTGTTGAAATCCTTGTGAAACCTACGGCCTCTTCTCCACCACTCCAAGCCTATGATCTTTCCCCTAATAACGAACCCTTGACCTACCCGGATGTCACTCAATAGGAAAATCAACCGGGTTCGCATCCAAAGGATAGCACTAAAACTGTTAAAAAACCTACAGGAAAGAAGCTAAAGGGTAGTGTTGATGTTAATTTCAAGAACAAAAGGGATGGTCATTTAATTTCTCAATGTGCTCGAAATAAATTGAAACCCCATGCAGACACAATCAACACGATTGAAGTGAGTGAAGACTCAGACTCAGAAATTGAAAAATTCTTGGCTGAAGAGGACCCCATGTCATTCAGGTTGTACCCTGACTGATCCTATGACTATGTTAACAATCTACCTCCTTGTCTAAAGGATAACCTAGAATTTTTTGGCATCCAACTCTGTGATAAGCCTACCATTTGCATAGTTGATTCTCCGATCCATAATGTTGTTAGCGCTAATACAGATTCCTTACAGTCACAGTGCGATGAGTGTCGATCGTGGATCGACAGGTACTATACTGATGTTCCATTGCTTTAGTCATGACTAAAGTCTTTAAGAGACCAAGTCGATAGGTTGACAAATGAAAACAATAGACTAGAGTCCATTATCCAAGGGAAGGAGAAATGATTGAAAACTACAGGTCGGGTCATTTTCAAGAATGTAGAGGCAACAACAGCTATCGTAAACTCCAAAATTTCTTGATATGCTTTGATTCCATGATTTGAGGTATGATGTTTTTAAATTTTAGCATGATTTTGTCACTCTTAAGTTAGGATATTCGATTTGATTGAATAGATTTTTTTTTAATAAAATATGATTGCATTTGCTATCATAACTAGCTATAGAATCGTAAGATTCTGTAGCCAGTTAGAAAAATTTGAATTGTTTGATTTGACAATTGAAAACATATCTAAAATCTTCTCATTTTCATTTGTTTTCAGGATGATTAAGGAGCCCATGATTTCCAAGGAGATAGGAGGCACTTTTTGACATCTCCCAACCATATCAACTTTGTATTTTGAGTAAATTAGACTGCTGGTAGTTTTTGATATTTAGTTAAATCAGGTTGGTTGCATCCCCCATTATTTTTTGAAACCAACTTGATCTTATCAACAGGAAATAGTTATGTTTCTTGAAACCTATATAAACCTATTATTTTGAAAACATTTAATCATCTCAGCCTGGGGCAAGACTATGGATGTTTCACTACAGACTTGAATGGAATATAATACATGTCACAACTTTAGCTTTTCTGTATGATGTTTTTATTCAAGTCATGTTTATTTCAAATTTTTAATAGATTATGATTGCTTTTGTCATCGTGGTTTATTATCAGTTGGTATTATTAAAGATTATATACTGTCCATATTTCCATGTCCCAGATATAACACATAGTAATCATTCGTTCAATTTGAATTAAGAGATTTATCTCTAATTTCGATCAAATGTTTATACGCAAGTTCTCACAGGAAGAATTATCTTATTGTGGATACTTGTTAAATTATAAGATTATTGTGACTTCATCTATTATGTGTTCTGTTATTATGATTCAAACTCCATCATTACTGCTTCACATTTATTAGGAGCAATTTCAGGATCTGTCGTAGGTTTACCTCATTAGATAAGGTGACTGGATGCTACACATTGAACAGATATTGGATGCAATAACAGGTCAGCCTTTTAGTTGATTTCATTAGTATAATAAATATAGAAGCTTCATGTAGTTAAAATGCTCTCTACCATCGTCCCCGATCGGGGTGGTAATGCGGTCCACTTGGCGACCTGCGAGCGCGGGAGGAGGCCAGCAGAGCACGGAGCCATGTGCTCGGCTCGTGCCCGCAACAGTTGCCAACCCAGCGCATTAAAAGGCATTCAAGGTTGATGGGAGGGACATTAATCCCACTCCCCTCGATCTCCTCTATGCACCGAACCATGCACACTTCTTCTGGCATTCTCGCTCGGGTGGAGGACTTAGGCTCTGGTCC
>ML781031.1:362299-379444 GCA_009831015.1 Picea engelmannii | reverse complement strand
GTTAATTGTACTTATAGATTTTAGTAATTGTTATTTATTAGGTCAATGTTTTTCCTTTGGTTATTTTTGCTTTCTTTAGGACTTAGATTGGCTAACAGAGCCACAAAACCCATCAGGGTGAGTTAATCGAAACGGATTGGGTTAATTAGACAACCCCAGACCAGACTCACTCTTCCAGTTGATGAGCGATCATTTTCGCCTGTCAACACTACCTCAGGTATCCTATACAATTTCCTGTCCAAAGTAATAATAACACTACAATGCCTAGACTCATATACAACATGAAATTTCCATAAATAAAGTTGGGAAAAAATAACATCACAAACTTCAAGGGGGGAGAGATCACACAATACCTCATCTTTGAATGGCTTGATGTCGCAGGCTAGGCGACATAGTTGGATGACGCGAAGATCTCTACCTTGGTGGATCCATCCGATGGTGTACGACTATGGGTGTGGTGTTGTTAGCAGATCCAATCACTTGATGACCTCCATTGAGATAAGGTTCTTCTGGCTACCACTATCAATGATGAAGTGAAGCTGAGTACTGATCACCCACATCTGTGAATGGAAAAGGTGCTCACCTTCCTCTGGTTCATCAGGTTCATAGGGTTGGATTTTGGTTGTAGAAATGGTGGCATTGGGTTCTATGTCAATTATTTGTCTCCCTTTTTCTATTTTTGACTCAGATTTGAAACCCACATCTGATTCAAAGGATTTCATCTAAGCCACCAATGAATTCTTTGAGATTTATTCATTGATGTTATTCCAAGGTCTCTTATCAAAATCTCACACCACTTCCTAATGTCTTTCTTTGTCTTCCCATCATCCTTCTTTGTTTGTGGCTTATAATATTTGTCCTGAGGTTTTCCATCCTTTATCTTTCCTTTGTTTTGTATGTTGGGGATGCCTTTTCCCTACTTCTACTATGAGGGGTTCATAGACCCAAAATACCATGTCTTTTGTTTAATCTTCTGCTCGGTTTTGACAACATATCGATAGGCCGTGCCAAAGGATGAGATGTCCAAAAAATACATTTCTATCTAGATGTATCTATGTAGAACATCATGGTACTTGAGCACTAGATGTCGCTTAGATTCTTTGATACCCCACTTGGTGTGCAAGTTATAGAAGAAATTGGTGAACTATGGCACTGTTTGGTCCCGTTCCTACCTTAGTGTGGTCCATCTTGTATATAAGTCATCATAACTTCCAACAGGGTAGTATTGTTCCTTAATAGAATACCTGAAAGAACCTTAAGTGGGTGTGACCACAAATAATGGAGATTCCTTTGTTTCCTTTTGCTCACATAAAGTCTCCCACCAATCTTTGACATGGGGGATGGCCTTAAGGAGTGCAAATGCAATCTTTTTTCTATCGAAAAAGTTATGTACAAAATAATTCCTTCTAGAATATTTAACCATTGGTCTACAATGTCTGCATCTATTTGACCTTAAAACATAGGACTATCAAAATTGATTTGTACCTTGAAGGGGCGGTGCCTTCGCTCAAGGAAGATGCATCGCCTATTGGCAGTTGTTGAAGTATTTGTGAAAAATTATCCATCATCGCATTCCTTTGTCATGTGAGTGCTTCCTAGAGAAACAATTGAAATGGATCTCCTGCCCCATCATCTCTCTTTTCTTCCCCCATGGGAGACCTTCGGGTTTAGCGAGGTCGATCTTGTAAAGAATCAACTAGTTTGAGTCCCAACTTCTTATACCCTGGCCTTCTTGGGGACATGCACAAAGAAATAAATGAAGAGAAAACTATTATGATACCAATGATTCGTATTTATGAGAGGAACTTAATGAAACACATATCTATAACATTAACACATAGATACAATGAACAATAACATAGATACAGTGAAACTTAAATTATATTCAATAAAGAAATATGTTGAAACTATAAAAATGTAGAATGAAACAATCTTGCTTGAATGGTAATAAAAAAAAGTAATAATAAAACCCTAGACATCCAAAAAAATAACCCTAGGAGATGAAGCACCAAAAGTCATGTGGGCCCTGATGAGGTAAGTTGGTACATCAACTTCTCGGGGTCGTAATTTTTGCATACAATCTTCGTTTTAGGCACACGATAACCCATTGGAAAGGTCTATTCGTGGAATACACATGTTTCCATCAAACTTTGACTTTTTCTACAATGTGATTGTGGCGAGCCCAAAAAATGTTATTTATGGCCTCAAAACAGCCATGGAAGTTTAGGACCCGAAAATCTTGAAAAAAAATGCCAAGATGAAAATTGTATGTGATCTAGTTGAAATAGATGGGTGGCCATTGATATCCACTTGGATCAATTTCCCTCCAACCATAACTTGACTTGCAATTGTAGGTTTCCTCCTAGTAGGAAATTGACCCATAGTTGAAGTCTTCCCTCCAATGAGGTACTGGACTATAGACGAAGGTGGCCCTCCAACTATAACCTGCCCCCCAAGTGTATGTTGAACAATTTTTTGGAAATTTCATTGGTTTAACACCTTGATTGGGCGGAGGAAAAATGAAGCTACTTGTCACAAGACTTGAGGTAGTAGCACTGTTGGCCACTTGACTAGATGGATTCCATAAAGGACGACCAAGTAATGCGCTTATTGTATGCAAGTTTGCATCTAGAGATGCATGAAGAGAATTTGTACTCATTGGCTGTCGAGACAGGGTAACAAGGGTCAACAAAATTTCCCCCAAAGAATTAGCAACAATGGTAATGTGTTTTAGAGAGGTTATCTCAGGATCAAGTGGGGGGATCAATATTACATCTATATAGTTAGATGTTGAATTATGTATGACAGAAGGTTGTCTACTATACATATTGGGTGGTAAACGATAAGCAAATAAATCATCATGATAAATCATTGATGGAAACCCAATGAGTGGTTGAACAAAAGGGCCAGTCAAAGATGGATTTTTGGAAGAGGGAAAACCTTCTTCCATGGTTTCGACCACTCCTTTAGGTTGGTAACTTAGGGGAAATATTCTCCCGATTTCAGAAGAAACCCCTTTGTGAATAGTTCCTTCATTAGAAGGTTTCTGTGGAATATTGTGTTCTTCGGGATCCATCCCTTGCATTCTCTAAGATCTTCAGAGACCTCGGTTGGCCATGGTGAAAGTATAATAGAAATAATGATCCCTAATGCCAACTAGGGATGTCGAAAGAACAAAAACTTAAGAAACAACTATAGGTAATAAACCAAGAAACAATATATAGAAGTATCTTCCGAAGACAGGATGTCAAGCCGATAGCGAAGATATAAGAAGCAGTTACCTCGACCTCCACGTAAATACCCTTCTTGATGCAAGAAACCCTCACTTTGTGGGATCACCCTCTAAGGGTACTGAAAGTGTGATACAACATCTACCCCATGTACTATGGGAAGCCCCCCACATTCACCTCTGAAGATACCTTGGAAAGGTCACTAAGGTTACCAACTTGTAATCGGTCTCCCAAAGGGGGGGGAGGGGTATAGTTGACAGTTGGGACCGAACATATGGGAAGGATAAAAAAGTTTGAAGCTCTTCCAGAGGACTGAAGAAAAGTGGACTAGTAATACTACTGAGGACCTCAAACAAATTTGAGATTCACGAAGCACTGAGACCAAATGAACTAGTAACACTCAAGAAAACCCCCCAATATATGTTCTTTCCACTATGATCGGTTAAGCATTGGAGGGGTAATATTTGATGCTCTTTTGCACACGATCTCATGTTTATCCCCTATGCTAGAGGGGGTTCCCAGCTATTCCTATATGACAATTTGATTTTGTCCCTCTTTAGTGTTCTACAGTCTTGTGTATTAGTCTTGGACAATTCACTAACTTTTCCTAGTCCGAAGACTCTAGCTCTAAGCTATTGTTGGTTTACTTAAAAAAAGTCTAGTTAATTTTATTAGCACATTGGTTTATTTTAATAGTTTTTTTTACTCACAAGGGTGTACAAAGGTGAAACTAATGTTGTGATGACTTGACTCCAAAATGATGCAGAAAGAATGAAATACAAAAAAAAATCTTTCAATGAATCCTATCCCTGGGAAGGAGAAAATATATTTTTCTTCTTAATGGAAATAAACACCCAAAAAAATGCAACTTTCACTTTTCTTTTTCAAATGGAAAAAAATAAATAAATGTCAAACTATCAATTTAATGTTCACGAAATCCCAAACAAAAACAAGCTCTTTCAACTATGTACCAAAACACTCTTGTTTTGTTCTTTCCAAATCACATGAAAACTCAAAAGAGACACTTCTTTTGCTTTTTCTTTTAATCAAAATGAAAGTATTCAATGACACTTTGCAAAGAAATCAAAAGCGAATGAAGATGGATAAAATAAGCACCCAAGGAATAAAATTCAAACACAAGAATGTCGTCAACGCAAAACTCAAGCTTTCAATGGTAGAAAAACGTTTTCAAATAACTTGAAAAAAGATTGCACTCTAAGATGAGATGAAAATAAGGAGAGTTGGATTTGTTTAAAGAATGTAAGAAAATATAAAGGAACACCCAAAATACTTTAAAAACAAATGAACTCTCTTCAAAATGGTACCATCCAAACTAAAGTTCCGAGGGAATGAGTTTAGATGATCTAAACTGTACCCACCAAAAACAAAAATTTCTTTTAATCAATTAAACAAAATGACACACAAAGAAAAAATTTCAAAATGACTTTGAAACAATGTTGCAAAAATCACTGCTGGGATAGATCTGAGAGAGATCTAAAGGGGTGGAAGAAAGGATAGACACAAATCTAGGCTTTTTTTGAAGGATTCCCTTTCAAAAAATGAGTTTTAGAGCATGGTCACACCTTGTTAATGACCATAGAGGGACCAAAAAGAATTGGCCACTCCTTGTAGAGGAATAGAGGGCAAACACAAAGAAAATGGTCACTCCTATTAGCACTCTGTAATTTTCCCAAGGCTTAGGAGGAAATCATTGAGGTAACATCAAACCACTTGGAGTTAAGTATCTAGCCCTCCAAGACTCAAAGAGGGATCAATCTATCGGATTTAGATTTGTTTGAGTATGGATTTAAGGCTAGTTATGATAGATTAGTATTTGTTTTTTTTAAATGGTTTGGTTGGAGCAGGAGAAAAGGAGACATTGGGCAATGGAGTCACAACTAGAATCAAATAAGATAGTTTTTCCAGGCCATTAATGTAGGGAAATTTAGGCAAATCATTGGATCTTCATCTTCATTGTTGACCCCTTAATCAAAGGGTTAAAGTTTTTGTAATAAGAAAACCCTAGAATCCCTAAATTAAGGAGAGGAGTTACCTAGCACAAGTATATAAGCACCTCAAGGAGTCATTCACAAGCACACTCACACACTCATTCATTGCTTATATTTTTTGCAATATAGTGATCTTTTGATAACGTTGTAGCGTCATTTTCTGAGGTAGAAAAGATTTTTTTATGACGAAATTATCGGAGTTACAAAAAACCCTAAGTTCCAAGGTACACATGAGTTGCGGGTTAGTAAGGGAGCATATGTACATGAGATACAATGAAGAAAAGGGCGTACATATGTGGGTTGTAGAAGGGGAAGTTGCGTACATGTGAAAAGCTCATGACATTTTTGGCAGATGTTGGTACCGGGTCCATAGAGTCTAAAAGGATGGTTACATCTCAGCATATTATTGTTTCAGGTCAGCTTCAAAGGTAATTGTATAGTTGTATCCTTGTTTTGATGGTTACATATTGTCGTGATATGGTGTGTTCTTGAGGCATACTTGGTATGGTTAATTTGGCATTTGATTATGGTATATCTTAGTTGCTTGGTTGAGTGAGGAGAAATCTTATATCTATTTCAGCACATGGCATGGCTCTTATGGTTCTTATCTTTGAATTGATTCTATATGGTTGAGGTGTATTCATGTTGTATGGTGGAATATGTATGAGGGGCATTCTTTGGTTCTTTGATATACTTCATTGATGATATGGTATAGATCTACATATGGCTGATGGTATGGTATATGGTACAGATTACACATGGTTGATTCTCTAGTTCACAATTCACTACTCTTTATTAATGTATCTTTGGTTCATGATTGATGCATGAGATAGTATGCAAGTTGGTATATTTGTTATGCATGATATGGTATAGGTGTTAGTTGGTTGATGAGAAGATGCAGGTTGATGTGACAGTGATAGTGATAGAGTGAGTGACATTGATAGTTACAGAGTGACAATGATAGAGACAAAGTGGCATCGACAATAAAAATGACAGTGGAAGAGTTTGTGATAGCGACAATTGGTCTATAATTATACTTTAGTGTGTTAGGATGAGGCAAGGATAGATGGTTGTAGCCACCTTCTAGTTGGAGCTGAAGAACTTAGGGGGTTGTACTTGACACCTTTCCTGTAAATTTTCTTGAGTTGCAAGTTTGAAACTTCTCTTATGGTTATTGCCCTGGGAATCCCTTGTACTGTCCTTAAGTTCCCTTCCTCATCCAAGCAATTAAATGACTTATTATAATAGTCTAGGAAAACTCAATGTTGGTCCAACCAATCCACACCAATTAGGAAACCATAGGAACCTAAAGGTATGATGTTCAAATTTTCCCCGGTTATCAGTCCATTCATGTCCATTAGGCATGCCTTAACTATATCATTAATTTTTCTTTTAGCTCCTATAGCCAGCTACACCAACCAAGATTTTCCAAGCTTGCGTCTTGGCAATTGAAATCTCTCCACCATATTAGGATCTAGATAACTATGAATAGCTCATGAATCAATTAAAATAACAATAGTTTAGTTGTTGATCTTACCTTCCACTTCAATCATATGTGACTGAATCTCAGCTTTATTTTAATCCAGGGCTATGTAGATCCTAGGTACATTTCTTCCCATGTACTCCACTGTATCAACTCACTGTACATTGGTAAAAGTCCTCACATTTTCATCTCTGTGAGGGAAATATTTGTACATATGATCTCCCCTGCAACCCAAACATTGAATAGGTGGTTGCCTTGGTATTTTCCCCGATGTCTTAGTCATTATGGGTTCTTTAGAAGTTGATTTTCCTTGAGAGTTATTTCTGACAAATGGTGGCTTAGTTCCCTTCTTACTATATTCCATCTTTCTTTTCTTCTTGTCTTCCCAATATTTTTGGAAAGTTGTTCTTCCTTTATGATGATCATAAAACCATTTATCTCACCTTATGGTTTCCTCCAATGTTTTGGGATCATCATATTGTATCTTGTCGCTGATAAATGATGGAATCCCACTCAAATACCTCTGAATATTAACTTTCTCATCCTTGATGAAATAAACATACTTCAACAACTCTAAAAACATCCTTTCATATTTATCTATGGTCATGCTCCCAAGCTTGAGTTCAAAGAACTCCTTCATTTTCTTTTCATAGTATTTCTTAGTCAAGTATTTCTTTTGAAAATACCTGTTGAGTTCCCTCCGAGTAAACTTCTTCTCATCAATGTGTTGCACCTGCACAAATTGGTCCCACCACATTGATGCTTTTCCCTTGAGTTGATAGATGGAACTTCCTTCTGTTCACACTTCATCTAGGTGCAAATCTAGACTGTAATTATACAGTTTTACACCTGATCCATTGGATTTTTTGTAGGATCCCAATTGGGTTCCTCTATAAACATATTTTGAACATGCTGGCCAATTTTCTCCCCCATCTGAGCTTTAAGTTGTTAGATACAACCTACTAAAGTTTCAATCCAATTAATATTTTTTACCCTGAATGCTACATGTGCCTTCTATGCTCTCTTAAACATTTTTCACATGCCCAAAATTTTAATTTAGCTCCATGAATGGGTTCTATGGTTCAATATGTTTCCATAGACTACTCATGTGCCTCAATATGATTCTGGAGCAGGAAGTTATGGCCTTTAGATGCTATCTGGGGCTTAAAATTTACTCTCCATTACTCGGGTTGTAAATTAGTCATCCTAACTCTATTTGATGAATGGAATACAACGATATAAATATATCATCGATCTATTTAATTTGAGATACAAAAACCATATTTAATTTGGTGCATTGTTTTTTAGTAGCTAAAAACACTATTTAGGGTCTCAAAAATACCCTGCAAAAACATAAACTTCCAAAAATACCAAATGTTATGGAAAATCATTATTTTTCTGTTGTTGTAGCCTTCTAAATCAAATTCACGTGCACTGGTTTGAAAATATACACCCATATTTAGTATGCGCAAGTTCTACATGCATAACGCAAAATGTAGCGCATGCATTGCGCACCTATATCCAATGTGCACCACTTTTCTATTGCGCCAATATCTAGTGCGTATAACTTTTGTTTCACACATCAATATCTATTATACACAACTTTTGTGTCACATGCCAATATCTATTAAGCACAAATTTTGTTTCATGCGCCAATATCTACTGCGCACAATGTGTTTTCCACACACCCATATTCTGCATGCATTACAAGCTCCTCACCACACAACACGAAGGTTCAGTGCACTCACACCACACACCAATACTCCTTATGCTCCACCAATTCTACATTTATGTGGTGTGAATATCTAATGCTCACACATTGCATATTAACATTGGGAGTGCACAAATTTTTTGTCTATGTGCTTTTCCAATACTCAATGTGCACGCCTTGCACACCAATATTATGCATGTGCCACAAGCTTTGCACCGTGTAATGTCAAATTTTAGTGTGCTCACCTGCACACCACTAATATGCATGCACCAATAATTATGAACCATGCAATGCCAAAATTTTAGTGTGCACACCTATGCACCATTATTTTTCCATGAATCACCAACTCTACACCGCGCAGTGCCAACTTTCAGTGCATACACCCGCACACCACTATTATGCACGCGCAAAATTTTAGTGCGCACACCCATGCACCATTATTTTTTCGTGCATCACTAGCTCTACACCACGTAGTGCCAAATTTTAGTTTTCACACCCGCACATGATTGTTTTTCCGCAGTTAGTTGGTTTTTCCATAATTTTTGTTCTAGAAATTGGCGCTTTTTCCCAATTTCGCCCAATTTTTTCCTGGGCGCCATGGCCACTTTGTAAACTCAAAAATATGGCCATCTACAGGGCCGAATTTTCCCCATTATAAATTGACATTTCTTTAATTTAATTTATGGCTCGATTCTTCAAATTACCCATGGAATATATCTCAATATTACTGCAATAATTTAATTAACAAGTTGCAGACCTGTTCTAGAAATTAATTCTCTGCAGATTTCCACTTCAACATTCTGCTAACTCAGCCCATCCATGATCAATGTTGAAAATTGGGCTCTAATACCACATTGTAACATCCCAAACCACCTTATGGGATATGCCAGTTAAAATTTAAAACTATGATACTAATTTCATTCTTAAAAATACTCTACAAATGCGTAGATACATACAAAATAATTACAAAAATACACATGCAACATACATGGGAAAAAACCATGAAAACAAATGCATAATATTAACGCAAAATATGAATTAACACACAATTAACACTTATCTTTGATTTAAAATAACACCAACTGCGTGGAGACCTTTCAAATTCCTCCCAGCCTTAGACCACACTTCTCATAACTCTCAACATTGGGTCACCCTCGAGCTGGGACTACTCCACCTAGGTAAAGGATTCCTAACTTGGCTAAGGAATCTCAAATAACAGGAAAAATGATTCGCAGGTGCCAACTCAAACTAATAGCCTACAGTCCCTCATTTCCCACATTCATGTCCCACCCCAGGAAGTGTGTCTCTTCTCTACTCAACAGTCCCTCGACTGTCCCACTTCCTTTCTAGGGCTTCAACAACAGGTGAGATAGGAAGTCACAGAGCCATGTAGCTACATTTTGGCACCTAGGGAATCAATTCCCAACAATTCTCTCACCTAGAGAGAACTGCTCATAGGCCTGACAACCCACCTCTTCAATCTCCTACGGGCTTGACAACCCGCTTCTTCAGTCCATTTCCAAAGCTAACCAGGGTACGAGTGATGGTAACAATAGGATATGGATGAAAACAGAGTGAGTGAAGGAATGCTAATAGAATGATAGGAAAATTAACTAAGTCCAAACTATATGTATGCATGTTCCCAACTTGACACTTGTCGTGTTGAGAACTACCTTGGGCCCACTTGTCCCCATCCTTAGAACTTAGGATAAAATAATTATCCATACTTTATACATTAAGAAATATTAATATAATATTCCTTTGGGCTTAATTCCCCCTTAGCTTAGCTCCTTATCCTTAACTCTTAGCCCCCTTTCCCTATATAGTGGAGTTTATCCCCCCATACTCTTTCACATGGTTGGTCTGCAGAAGTGATGCGTTTTCATTAATGTTTGCATGTGATTACATATTACAATGATGACTCAATGGCCATTTAAAATCTAGCTCTCCAACCTAATAACCACATAAGCACTCTAGCCTCAAAATACTTGTACACAAAGGCACTCTGGCCCCAAAATCACACACTTACTCCATTCAGGATGGTGCTCACTCTTCCTTTAGTGTGAAATCCTCGAATACTTACACAGGTGTGCAATACATTATAAAATGTGCACACTTCGTTGGTATGAAATTTCTGTGCACTGACTTAATGCATGCAGAACCAAACCAAAGACCTTGTACCATAAACTCACCAGCTTATATATATAATTACATTTACATTCATATGTAAAATTAGGGTTTGGCCTAGGGGTACTACAACATACTTTTATTGCATTATTTATAAAAAATACCAAAGTGATTTTAGAATTGTCTACACCTAACAATTCAATCACAACTATCAAACTATTTATTAATTTAAACAAAATTATCATTCTTTGCATATATTATCAACAATCAAACTTTTCCTTCTCATAATTATTTTTATCACTTTGTTTCCTGAACATAAAATTCCCTATAGTCCATCTTTATGTGACTACTTCAAGCTGCAACTCTCTTGTTGCAATACATAACAATTTCTTAATGTTATCAACTTTATGAGTTAGTCATAATCTCAACATATCAGCTTCTAGCATGATCATTTGTACACAAAATAATATATACATGCATTTCCAAAATGCATTCCATAAAGTCTTAAAGCATGCCCAACTCTATGTTATCATACATGAGTGTAAAATTACCATCTATACACTATACATGAATGCAACTCTCCAAGCATGTGTATTCAATGCACTCTTTCTTTAACTTTTAAGAAAAACTTGTTCTAAATCATGCATCCCACCATGATAATTAGATGGTTTGGCCAATGCCCCAAAACATCATCCATACACTTCCTATTTTCTTGCTCAACCATTTGGATGCCTTCCTTTTCGTCCTAAACACTACACCAAGAATAAAATTCTATGGTGCTCTTCTATGTTGGAAAAAAGGTTGTATTCCAAACATTTATTATAATAGGAAGTTATTTGGATACCTATGTGGCACTATAGCCTTTCCATATCCAATGATGTCATGGTGTCACACATGGTTAGATTTATTAGCATTCACTTCTATAACAAGGTCATACCCCTTTCTTTCTTTGGTTGTTAACCCATAACTAATAGATCATGACATATTACTATGTCATATGAATGCATGTAAAAGTTGAACAACTCCTACAACTATCCCATGCCTCTAACCTCTACCATACAATATGGAAACCATTCTTTTTAATGTGCATTCAAATTACATATTAAAATTCTTTTGTAAAATAAACTCTCGATGAGGGAAATTTTACCTAATTCCCTTCAACAATATTGCAACATAGATACACGAAATTCACACCTGCATAACTTCTTACTAAATGAATCTACTGCTACATGATTACCAAGTAATTGTAGAAACTTACAGTTTTCCCTTACCAACCTAATATGTGGCAATTAGTCCTCCTCATTGTCCTCATATCGATGACTATCAACGATAATATCATCAACAACAATTTCAACTATGCAATGATTTCCCCTTTTTATTGGGTAAAATAGTCATGATTAACAATCTTTTAGCTATCATAACCTATTTATTCCACATATAACATTAGACTATTCTAAGTCTACAATAATTTATATGCACTCTCAAACATTTCAGCATGCATTGATGCATATCTACTTGTACTAAGAATGCATTCTTAACTTTCTCATGAGGCTTAAGCATTTCATCTTCTTGTGCTATGCATGGTTTCCCAACATGCCATATTGTGATTGTTGTTACAACACTTTCGACAACCTGTTCCTTCCCTTGTAGCTCTATTTATTGTTCTTGGTTGGTATTGACTCTCATTGAATTTTCTTGTATTCTTTTGTGCTCTTTCTATCACCATTGAGCATAATTTCTTGCTTCTATGAGAACTTTTTAAGCCAACCATTCATGGCTAATTTTGTATTTCCATCCATGCATTATGCTATTATTTAATCTTCATCATTCATTTATTACCTGGATCCCTCTGACCCAAAACATATATGAATAGATTACACATTCATCCGTGCTCTCTTTTTTAGATTGGGTCTTCAACACCAATACATTTTACTATACCAATTGATTCATCTTTCCCTCTCTGAATCAGTTCATTTCTTATGGTTTCTTGAACCATTATCCTCTTATTTGTAGACCCATTAGATCTCAACTTGACTGGCATAGTCGATTATTCCTACACATATGACCTCTTTTCTTTCGAGATTCATAGAGATCACTTTTAGAGTAATCAACATTAACTTTATATGCAATTATGAACTCCAATGGTGGTTCTAGCCTCCTAGATTAAAACTAATGGATCATTTCCAGTTGAGATGGTTCTCTCTAGTACCATCTTTCTTTCTTACTAAGTTGAAATTAGAACCATTTTCTTCTTTAGGATCCCTTATTGACTTCCCTTTAGGAAATCACCTCTATGATTAGATCATTTTCATTTTTCATCCCAACCTTCTTTGGGAATGTATCCAACACTTTTGAACTACACTCAACCATTTTCCTACTTCCTCTAATTACTCCTAAAATTATTCCATTCTATAATTTACTTAGATTTATGTATTTCCTTTCCTTATAAGTATGGTTGTATACTTCTATATTCACTGTCCACACGAGGCATTAATTTTAGACATATGTTTGGATTATTTATAATTCTTGTACCTTCAATACTTCACCTTTGAAGTTCTTACATTCATACAATGATTCCATTACTCCACTCTGATAATAATAATGGAGGTGCTACCCCCAAAATTGTATGACTGATCCTTGAAGATGTTGCCTTTATATCCAAGTATACACTCTAACTTTCTCTATTGTAAGGACAACATTTTGACATGTCTATCCTCTTAGATTAGTTCTATCCAAAATATATTGCTTATATTTACATTGACACCCTTTCTAGTGAATAGACCTCTGCTACTTCATCTAGTAATACTTTACACTTGTGATCCGATCTTACCGAGAACTTTGACTAGCATAAGTGGCTTTGTCACAATGGATTCCCAATTCTTCATAATTGCACCTAGACTCATACCTTAACATTATTTAGTCTTGACCTTTGATAATCTTATGAGGTATTGTTGACATAACACTCTGTCTTCAAGTACCTATGCACATCCTTGATACCATGTCCAAATTATTTCATATTCTGTGAAACCATTCTTCCATATGAACCTCTAGTACATGTATTATCATGGATTGCCGATGAATTCCCTACTTATCATCCAAATTTGATATAAAAAATTTCCTCAGGAATTATGTCCCCAATAATAATTTCATTAGGGGTTTTCTTTGTTTCTCATCAAATCCAATTTTTTGATCAACAACTTCTTAAGGAACCAAATTATTTTTTTTATCTCACTCCTTCATATTTAGTTGATCTTAATATCAACCTTCTTTGAAGAGATATTGCAACCATCCTCATGACCAGTTTCTTAAACATAATCATATTTATGTTTCCTTCCCTTATGTCAATAGTCCACAAGAAATCACTCTTTCCCAACTACTATAACAACCCTTACAATTCAAAATACACCTAAGTAACTACAATCATTACCTAGGGAAGTAAAATTCCCAAATCCAACTTCCTTTGTGCCTCATTATGTTCTTGGTCAATAGACCTTTATCAGGGTAATCCTTTCCTGGATACCACTTTACTGCTTCTTGAGCATACTAAGCCATACATATATGGTTACCATCCACCCTCGATGTCAAATTGACCCATCAAATACAATTCTAGAAACATATACACACTTTTCCTTTTAATATCACCTTAAACCTTCTTTTTGGATGCCTGCAGATTTTCCCCTTCAATTCACATTTCTATGTGGATATCTAGACTCCTTTGTCCAAGATCTTTCCAACAATTTCATCTTATCCTTAATACATCAATTTCATAACTGATTTCTATCCCATCGAGGCCTAGTGTTGAAATTGGATCTCTGATACCACTTTGTAATAAACCAGACCCCTAGTTCTCATTTAGGTTGATGTGGTGTTGAATTTTCAATTTTTACAACTACTTTATTTCTCCAATTAGACCTTGTAGATTAATTCTTCTCGTCGATATATTTCCAACGACTGTAACCATGCTCAATTTTGAGCTCTGGATGACAAGTTAAAACCTTCCAAAGTTGTTGGGCTATCTTCCATCCATTCCACCTCAATGCCACGTGGCTTCCACACAACTCCCTTTCACACATGCCAACTGATGTAGCAATGACGTAGCATTGATGTGGCATATTCCACTTGTCTCCATGATCCTCATTCAATTGTCCCTCTATATCAATGACTTTGATCTATTTGGAGCCCTTCTATATCATCAGAGTCATTCTTCAGAGTGCGTCCACTCCAAGATTCCATGCACACTCCAATGGCCTTAGTCCGATGACCTCCACCACCAATGGATTAGATAGTCCTGGCGATTCGGTAATATGTGACTCTTATTGAATCAGGATCCTTAACTTGCATGACATTTAACAACCTTCCCCATTCTCTTCGTACTCATGTCGGTGAATCCCATGACAGATCGATGATTGTCCTGCATCGTGGCCACCCTCTAATCGATGACCTACATCATTCCTCAATGTACTCCTTCCTCTGGAACTGTAGCCCACTCTGACCAACCCCCTCCAATGAACGGATGAGATATATTATTGATAGATTAGAGTGAATGGATTTAGCCACCTTTCCCAAGGAATAACACTGATAGGGGCCACACTTGATCCTTTCCATGAATTATGGGCTACCACGTGTCCCCCTGATTAGAATCTGGACCAGGGGTCTAAAATTTGCTCAATTTTCAAAGTGCTTAGAATGCGACGAAAATGGTGCCATTGCGTCCGTCTCGTTCTCCTGATTTCGGCGGTATATTTACTTTTGCAAACGGAGTCCGTATGGAGAAGTTATTGCGTTCTGTTCGCCGAGCCAAACAGGTAAAAATTTGATGCTAACTGTACCTGTCCATACGGTCCATACAGGACACGTGGCAGGACCGTACAGCATACGTGGCATGTCCGTATAGGACATGTGGTAGCTCCTGAGTGTGACACGTGTCATGCATTTTTGGCATTTTCAGCATACGGTTGGACCAATTGGGAGGTGACACGTGTCACCACTGGAAGGGTGACACGTGGCACATGCTGACGTCAGCATCCTACGTGGCCTAAGATGACGTGGCAAGTGATAGTGTACGGTCGAGACGCGTGGTAGGTGACATGGCAGATTCTGGTTGGATGTCAGTTGGTAAATCATTAAGTGACACGTGGCATGATGTGGACGAATAGAAAGGTGCCACGTGGCCCAATGAAGGGCTGCCACGTGGCACCCGTGTAATGGTTGTTCGGTCAATATTTGGTTTATTAAAAGCTCATGGAGGCTGAGGGGTTCGACCCCCGGACCTCCCCACCGGTAAGAGTGTTAACAAAGTGCGCCCTGCCATTAGGCCACACGTGGATTGTTATTTATGAAATGGGTTTTAAACTATTTGAATTTACGTTGTTTAAACGTTGGCGGGGGAATGGGCCGGGGCTTAGCCCCGACCCGCAGTCACATTGTTATCACATACGACCAATGGCTAACCCTTGGTGCACGAGTTTCAAACGGTTATATTAAAAGTTTCATATGTGACCAATGCGGGAAATGGAGCGCGCGGTTCCATTTAATTTAAACCCACAGTTATATGCATTGAAATGTGACCATTGCATAGTTTAAATGGCGCGATTTTGGTTTACGCACGGTTATGCCACATTTGATATGCCCTTGCCACATATGTTGTAAACCGACAGTTTGAAAGTGCGGGGTTTTAACATTACAACCCGTGGTTTTATTAATTAATACATATGACCCTGCCCATTGGTAAAATGGCGTGCGTTTGGGTTTTGGTTGTGTGTTTAAATGGTCATGCCAATACACACTCACCACTTGTCGCCTATCCATTGAACGGTGGCAGCAGGAGCCTATTTAAGCGCGGGGAACGTGGCCACATGGCCCATGCGCCCAACACCTCCGTCCTCGGGGGCTATAGTCGTGCTAACGGTGCGACATTTTGGCACCATTTTCGGAACGCGCGTGGGTACTAGGTTTAGGCACCGAAAACGCTCAGAGGCTGGGTTCACTTTGCAGAGGTGCGAAATGGCGAACAAGAGACAGCAAGCCTGAAGGGGAAAAATGGCAGAGGCCATAACTTTTGAAGTTTTTGACCAAATCAGGTGCTGTAAAAGCCCAGCTAGGGGTTTTTGGACGTCCTGAGTCCATTGGAACCATTTTCACAGGAATTTGAAGAGCCCATTTGCAGGTTTTTCACATTTGAAGTTTGAGGAAGCTTCAGGAGCCTTAAAGCCCTCATTGTTTGAGGCTTTGCTCAGATGAGCCCATATCCATTTTCTGAGACTGAATAGTCATTCCTGACTGTTTATTATGCTCTGAACACATTGGGATAGGTTTCAGATCCATTGGAGGACTTTTATAGGTGTTTTTGCCTCATTCAAGCTCAGGGAAGCTTGGAGGTCACATGTAGAAGAGGTCATTGCTGGATGAGCCATTGTTCATTTGCAGAGTTTTAACAGTCATTTTTGGGGTTTTTATGTATTCTGAATCCAATGGTACAGTCTATAAATCCATTGGAGTTGATCAGCATCTTGTAAAGAGCATTTGACAAACTAATCCCAAAGAGCCAAGTCCATTGAAGGAGGCTCAAGGAGATGTAGCCCAGAG
>ML781031.1:283565-357329 GCA_009831015.1 Picea engelmannii | reverse complement strand
AATCTTTTAAAAGATCATTTCCTCACACATATACATTGACAAGAAGAAGCAAGAACTAAACACATAAACCATCTTGCATATTTGAACACATGAAGCAAGGTCCTGTTAAGGTTTAATTTATTGAAGTAGGGGGTGCTTGCATAACATAACAAGTTAGCCTTCTATTTTCAGATTACCCCCTATGGACACACTGGAACCCCTTTCGATCATGACATCACTTCCCTCCCAGCCTTGCTTATTCATAATCCTATGTGGCATATGAGTTGGCACCTAGGACACATGGCCCTACCAAAATATGCCACCTGGCTTGACATGTGTCACTCATGCCACATCACCTTTCCCCCCTCAAAGTGCCAAAACACATTTCCACATGGAAAATTCACCACCTGACATATGGACCCTCCATGTGGACTAAGGTGGAGTACATGTCATCGTTTATTACTGGCACGTCCTTATAGGTGTTGAAACCTATCCTATATGCATTGGATGGGTGACATCAGCCTTGTCAATATGATGTCAACTTCTTGATGGCATTACCTAGGCGAGACCCACAAGATTAACAAGTAAGGTTTCTCTCCCCGCTCACCAATCAATGACCACGATCGCTCCTCGAAACATTCTCGTCATATTAACTTAACCAAGGCTACTTTGATGACCCTACTGCGATTGATGGCTTATATTGTCAGACACCCATCCCAATGGATCAAACGGTATCGATTGATCCTCATGGCCCTTCCATCGAAGTGGCTCAACTCCTATCCTTTGATACTATTTTGACCACAAACTTCAACAATACTTCAACAATCAATGGATATGATCATTTAGATTCGCCCCATGATGGATCTAACCATTGGAAACAACTTGGATACTGGAAAATTCCTTGTACATGTTGATCTTGATCAATAGACAAGATCTCCTAGGTTGGCCTCTGATGGATCCAACGATCGATAATGACCTTGATCCTCAACAACCCCTTGAGCATGAGGGACCTCGATCAACAACCATGATTGATTCATTGTGTTGATTTGACACCTAAGGTTATTTTTGAGGTAAAGCACGAGTTTCCATCGATTTAGTAGTCCTCTTCAAGACTTAGTCATTTTTTCAAGGTTTTATCAAAATTAACCCTCAACTATCAGTCTGAAATGGGACCTCATGACCATGAATAACTCTTGATTTCTTCTCAATCTATACTTGGCCTTATCAAACCCTCAACTGCCATGCGAAAATTCTAATTTATTTACTCCGCGTTGCTCCCTTGTGGAATTTCAACTCACGAGTTGTCCATACAAGAAAAGGGACATTTCTAGTCCTGAACTAGATAAACCACGTCAATTTCCAAGGCTGAACTCAAAGAAATCTCACATAAATACTACGTATGCATAGAAATATACACCTCTGCACAATTATGGAAGCAAATATTCAAGGAATATTTACGACAGTAAAAACCCATGACAACAGTCACATAGTCACAATTTCTATATGAGTTTAAGTGTATAATCAACAGCAAATAACCATGACAATAACCCATGACTACAATTCTTGTATCATTTAACATTACTATGATGAAATATACATAACATATAAAATACCCAACAAAGGAGTACATAATCATTTGTAAAGTAATTAAAACAAACACTTGGTGAACACTTATCTAATATAAATAGCCACCAATTGCATGCATACCTCTGAATTTCCTCCTAGCCTTAGACTATGCTGCTTATAAATCAACAGCAGGTCACCCCTGATCTAGGAATAAACTCCACTTGGACAAGGAAATCCTATCTAGACAAGGTCTCTCTGTAACAATAATATTCCAACTTAGGTGCCAAGTTTAACAATCAACCTATAGTATCTCATTCCCCACATGGTTGTCCCACCCTAGGAAGTGTGGCCCTTATCTACTCAAGATTCCTTCATCTACCTCACTTCCCTTCAAGGGCTTTAATATCATGATGGACAAGAAGTCTCAGATCCTTGTAGCTATAGCTTGGCACCTTGTGGAAACAATTCCCAACAATTCTCCCACCTGGAGAGAATTCTTACAGGCCTGAAAACCCAACAACACATAGGTCTAGAAACCCACCTCTTTATCTTAGTTACCATCAAACTCCACCTCATGCACTCTCAAGAAATTATGGGATGGAAACAAGTACATATAGAAGCAACAAGGAGATGGTACGAATGATAGACTTCAAATATGGAATGATTGAATGATGCCAAAAATGCACTAAGTTTTGTTATCTTATTTGCATGCTCATGAAGTGCCCCTTATCACTTCCTAAACTCCCTTTGAACCCACTTGGTGGTGTTTAGGGGGTTAAATTCCCTATGCTCAACAGTAGGGATTAAACCAAAGGAAGAGGCCCAATTAGACTCTTCCCTGTTTGGTATGGAATAATTCTCCAGGTTAATGGTTCGATAACCATTCGATGGGATTTAAAAGTTATATGATTTTGTTCTTTTTATTGTTTTGTGTTTAAGTATATCTAGTGTAGAAAAGAAGTAAAATACGGATTTTTGAGAAATTTGTGTTGAGGATAACCTATGGCAACTGTCAAAGAAAATTATCTAATACTTTAGATTCCAAAAGAAATAATTCCACTAAGCATATATTTCTCATCATATAACATCCATGAAACAATAACTAATTAACAACATAAAGAGATAAATTTAACTGCGAGACATTCTGAAATAATTCCACAATATCCCAGATAACAGAAAAGAAGATTAACTAATAAAGAAAACAAATTTTACCGTAAGTATCCAACAATTCATTCAACCAAATAAGATAGCTTAAAAGTATTGAAATTCTTACTAGATGCCTGCAACATTTAATCAGTTGTACAATAATCCACGATGATGAATAAACACATATAAATTCAGCAAACCAAAATGTCTTGACTCCGAAGAGTTTTTGAATTCATCCTTGAAATAATTCTTCGATTACAATATGCTTGAAATACCTTTAGAGATCGAAAATATCTTGAAAATAGTTCCAAATTTCAAAGACCGTTTACTCAGAGGTCAACCTCTTTATTTATAAGATAAAAACTAATTTAATTATGGAATACAAATAAAATTGATTTTATTAAAATTCATGCAATCTCATGTGACTTGCATCTTTAGTAAATAAAAGTATTGATAACTCATCCATGCAAAAATCCATGCATTTAGCCACATATCCAATTAACTTTTGAATTCAATTCATACATACTCATTCTTATAAATATTTCTTTGATTAAAGAATTCAACCCATTGTTCTTTCTTTAGAAACCTCAAGCATGCATCTTTAATTTGATTATTTATTTATTTTAGGCACAATTAAATCCATATGTGTTTTTCTTAAACCTTTAGTAATCAATCACTTCTAAAATAGGAATTTTCATACATCTAGTCACCAATTCTTCCAACTCTATTCTCATGCTTATCTTTGTCAACTAATGGAAATCTACCAGTTTGCAACATAGAATAATGAAATTATTCTCACCATGCTAAATGATTCGTCTTCCATGTACCTCGATCATAAAAAAATGTGTATTAGGAATACAAATAGATATTTTTTGTAACAAATTTATCAGATAAAACAATTAATTGATCTTAAGACAAAAGTATTCAAATCACTTCCCTGAGCCTAATTTCCATTATTTCATAAACCTAAAACAAACTGTGCCAAATAAATAAAATCTTGTAAACATAATTTGTAGCTCTTGATGATACCTTTCCAATTATATATAGAATTCTCAAAACGGGGATCATAATCAAAATTTATCACAAAAATACCGTAAGAATTTTACATGTCGTATCTTTATTTCAAAAATCGTAAACCAAAGATACTGAATCAAGGAAAAATTATAATTACGAAGTTTTATATCTTGGAGATACCTTTACAATGATATAAGGAAATCCTCAAATGGATTTCGGGATCAAACATGTTACACACTAAAATGTCATACCACCTTGTTGCACTTAAATGTCGTATGCACCTTACTAAGTGTCCCATACACTTTATTAAGTGTTGTATGCACCTTACTAAGTGTCACATGCACTTTATTAAGTGTCACAACTTTGACACCATGGAAGAACATTTTTGATAATCCCTAATCAATGTGGGAGAGAAGAAATGATCATGAGAAGGTCGAAAAATTGCTTTTTACCTTGACATTTTGAACATTTTTAAATGTCAACACTCCCCTGCCCATGTATAGGGAGCACTAAACTCTTATAAAGGATCCCCTGCCCATGTATAGGGAGCATTGACAAATCTTTGTGATCAATATTGTGGGAGCATTGAAGTGGTTAGAGGAAGTTGTGGCTATTTTAAGGATGAGCTCTGAGATGCCCTTAAGTGGTTTTGGTCGAGGGGTTGAGTCATGAGACAAGTCACCCATATTCCCTCCATTTTGGGTAACCAAGTCCTAACCGAATGAGATAAATACTCAACCATTTCTTAAAATACTTCATGGTTGTTAAGCCTCCCAAATCCTATATAATGAGGCCACTATTACGAGGAAAATCACTCTATGGCATGGGGTAAACCACATCAGATGGAATGATTGCATAAATCAACTATAATCCCAAGTATGATATATGAATAAAAATTCTAACAAGACAAGATAAAGAGCCTACATCGTCTGAACGTTTGATGAAGACCACCGTTGAGCACACAACTCAGAGATTTATACCTACAACTTGTTCTCAACAACAAAGATATGCAAGCATATGGTGATAATATATAATGTTATAAAATACAATATAATAATCCATTAACATTCATAACAAATACGCCCATGGAATAATAATTCAAATATTTGCAAGCCATCAATTGGTCGAGAAAAGAGTATTTCTATTAAAAAATTATCAATAGAAGTGTATAAGTGACAAACTTCCATGTAGGCACGTCTCAAAACTGAGAAACTAAGTCCCTTCTAGTTGGGTCTCCACCACTTCAATCCTCCACCAAAGGTAAGATAATATAAGAGAGGCAATGAGTTTCTCCATCAAAGAGGGAAGAGCTTGGTGGTTGAATAATGTGTTCATAATTTAAAGGACAAAGGGATGCAGACTGAATGTGAAGTTAAAATTTCTCTAAAGTATTTTTACTCTCAAAATTTGAATTCTTCTCCCCTTCCATGACTATGATATGGCCCAATTTATAGCCTTCCAATGGCATTGAAGGTCTGAATCATAACATCTCCAGTATATGGAAGGTCAAGGATCATGGATCTCATGATGTACGTGGGTTGTACTAGTGCAACCTACGTATACGCATGCTTTATAACTATTAGGGCGTGTATATGTGGAAAAATATTATTTTTTGGCTTTGGGAAGTGCAAAAGGTACTTCAAGTCTGCATAGGGAAATGGAAAAGGCCTTATGAGCAAGTTGCATGGGGTGAGGAAAATATTTGTATAACATATGCCCCCTAATGTGTGAGGTCAGAGGAGTATCTGCAATGGCCGAAATAAATTATAATTCCTGGAAGTGGAGTGATGGAGACTCAGCTGGAAGTGCTAGCTGCTCATTAGAATATTACAATTAATAATGACTTTGTACACATGGTTGCCAATTTGAATTATACTGCATATCCATGTGGAAATATACCAAACAACTGCTCATGGCCATGAATATAAGGCAATACAAATTAGACACATTCCATAGATTGTCATAGTCATGAACAAGGTCCAGTGAAAACCAGTCTCAAAATCAATCTGAATATATTTGTATACAATAGAGTACAATCTAATCTCCAATGATCACTAAATTGATATAGGTATTGGTCCAATGACTGACATCAACAACTCAGGAAAGTTTCTACTATAAAATTATGTCTTCAATTCTTCTACATGATCCTCCAAAGGTGCAAGTCTACATTATGTGAATAGAGGAGTTGAGGTCAAACACAATGAGACTTCGTTTGATTACTAGTCATTAATGTATACCATTAACAAATGCGAGACAACCTACCAATAATGAAAGTAGGTATCAAGGCACCGAGTAAATTCTTACAAGTGTGAATAAAGGTGTTGAGGTAGAACATTTGAAGAATCCATCGATCAAGAGACATTGATGTATTCCCAACTTTCGATGGAGGGAGAACCTGCCACTGATGACTCCAAGCCTCTACATACTCATAGGAATATAGGCCTCATTTCTAGAATAAATGATCTGAAGTTGATGGAAGGATACCCATTGAAAGGAGAGCATTAAGGCATCTCTCATCAGTCATCACTAGGTATAAAGAAATAGCTTGTTGATTTGGAGGAAATCAGACGAAGAGGATGTTCACAAACCAACAACCTTGTGCATCTCTCGCATGCATCAAATGAAAGTAGTGCACGAAAGAGACCCTCTGAATAGAAGCCAATAAGGAAAACTACCAACAAAGGCGAGTGTTGTGGTGGGAAATCCCCCTACGGACTAGCATTTAGGGTTATATTATGCATGTAGATAAGACTGAAAGAATCCTACTTTCTACCATCATCCCAGACCTAATCCCCATTTATTTTAAGAAAATACATGGTTAAACCAACATATCTTGTTCTGGATGTTCGATGTCGATCCTTCTTCACGCTTGATCGCTTTTTAGCAACTATCCTCCCAAGACTAACCTATGTACAAAACAAGCAACAAAATCTACATGCATTTGTTCTACAGATTAATGGGTTAGAGATTCAAACATATATTCACTAAACTATGAAGAACTCATATAGTGGGATGGGAAAATAATTTCTTTATTATTAACTTTAATGAATCAACTTACAAATGTCGAGACCGGCCATCGCTCCGCGAACCTGATCCTGGACTGCTCTTCAAATGTCCTCCAACTTCTTTTCTCTATATCTCTCTTTGCATAAGGATAGCTAATGGGTTGGGACAATGGAAATGTGTAATTAGGAAGAGTTTATTTACTATTATTCTCCTCCTCCAAATGGGACCCCTAACCCTTCTTTTATAGGCTAGAAGAAGCTAGGTATTTGGACGAACCCTCGGCCATGCATGGCCGAAAGATTCAGTTAACTCACCCAAAGTTGTGTGTTCTGTCGGTAACTTTCCTTTTTTCATGCTTCTGAAGGTCCACACAGGTTGTAGTGGGCCAGCTAGCATGGACACTGTAGATCCATGTAGGCTGTAGTGGGTCAGCTAGCATGGACTTTTAAAAATGGAGTTTTTTAGAAGAGTTGTTCAGTAGTGTTTTCGCAAAGAAGGAATCTAAGATGGCATGATGCCAGGTAAGCATGTATGGTGAAAATTAGGGTTATAACAGATGCCCCCTAATGTGTGAGGTTAGAAGAGCATCTGATGGGCGAAATACAATACCAATATTTACTGATGTGCCGAACAAGTGAGCCCAGGGACTAGATATCGAGAGGCGCCATTTGCAAAAATAACAATTGTCTCACTGAGGTGGGCATAACCATGCTCGGAATAAAATAAACGCATGGCTACAAATCAAATACACTGTAGATCCATGTCATATAACTATATAAAGTGTATCCCCGAACAATACACAATGGGGATACATCTCGAATTCAAAATATATACATGTAGAGTATCCATCTTCTTAGAAGCTGATAAGGCCTGATGGCTCGAGATGAGGTCTTCAGAGATCGAGCAACAACTTCAAAATCTTAAAAACTTGGGTAGGAGTGTAATATGCATGTACGAATTCACTACCCAGAGGTCTTTGACAGCTCGTCAGTCATGGACTGGAGAATCTTGATGATCAGACTGAAAGCTTCATTGATTTCAAACAAAGACTTGATTGGATGTTCATGATGGCTAGGTATGAGAGCAAGAGACAAACTGTAGAGGGGTCGACTCAGGCTTGGAAAACACTTCCCTTGGACAACAACATGACAAATGACGAGACTCAGGCAACATGGCATTAATCATAAGATTACGAGGCAGGAGGTAACACAAACTCTCCATATGTTTGGAAAAATAACCAAATGGAGGAGGAGACAACTCTATGTAGTGAGAACAACTTCCTAAGGTCATATTACATCCCATAGTTTGAAGAACAAATGGACAGATGTGCTTTATCCAAGGGCGACTTATTGTGTTGCTAATAAATAAAATACTTTTCCCTTCCTCTTTTGGGGGTATGTTTGATTTTTTTTTTTGTCTTTTTCAATAATTCTGGAAAAAGAATGAAAGAATGTTACGTTACAAAGGAGAATCGAGTGTCGCAAACATACTAGTTCCAAGCACATGGAACATAGCGATGGTCAAGGCAAAGAGACATATGCAAGAAAAGGACACTTGAGAAAAATCCTCCAAGGGCCAACGGTGTCAAGACGCAGAGGCAAAATGCTACAGGGCTTGCATATAAGGCATGCTTCAGATGGTTCAGTTTGAGAGCAACATGGAGTCGGCATTAGGCCAAAGACACGGGTATGCAAATGCGATTAACAAAACACACAATGGTAACATCCTTTGATGTAATTTTAACGAGCCTAGAGAAGGTAAGCTTGGCGGTTTTTCATATTTAGAGAGTCTAAAAAAACGTAAAAGGAGACTCCATTGGGGTACCTTTTTCGAAGATAGTCTAGTCGGTTCGAAAAAGGGGTAAACTAGCACTGACAAGACGTCTATTCAAAACCATTTTAATGAGTGTGATAAGGACAAGATCACTCGGCCATTTTTTTATTTTTAAGGAGTCTAAAAAAAGATTAACTATGGACAACGTTAGGAATGTTATTCTTGACCAGTTTAACAAGTGTGAAAGAATAAGGTCACTCGATGATCTTTTCAATTTTAGAGATTATGAAAAGAGCTTAACTATGGACTCTGAGGGGGTTCCTTTTTCATAAGTTTAGTCCCTCAGACCCAAAAAAGGGGTAAAATTATACCTGAGGGTACTCTTCTAGAGAACTGAAATTTCATAGAGTATACCTTTGCTCGTACTGTTGACCGTCCAGACTGAAAAAGGGGTAAACTACCGCTGGACAGACATGACTTCAAATTTCAGTTTAACGAGCATGAAGGGCCACAATATCGCTCGACAATCTTTTCATGTTTAGAGGGTTTGAAAGGGTTTAAAAGAAGACCCATAGAGGTTACTTTTCTCAGTTAATCCGAATGAGATTGAAAAGCATAAATGCAGTCTCGCTGGATGTTGCTTTTACATCTCAAAGCGAGCTTGAAAAACAACAAAGTTAGCTCATGATCGACACTTTGTTGGTCGATGTCGGGTATCTCCTCGGGGGAGCAGTATGCTCTGATGAAAACATTGTCTATGACGCCAGGGGTTCTGGAGATATTTATCGGTATGGTTTCAGTGATGGTTTCCATATTACCCTCAACATAGACCTAGTGTGTGGCTAAGGGATTAATAGGACAAGACCTATCTCCAGTCATAGTCAAGATGAATTCTCTGGCTTCGGTTCTTCTTAACTCTGGGAGGAAGTAAGATCTGTGATGAAGATCGTCCTAGGGTTTGTCTAGACTAGTCATTGCCTCAATGATTGCTTCGTCGGAGGGAAAGACTAAGTCTAATGAATCAATGTCAATGAGAGAACCTTGAGCCCAAATAGGCTCTAGAGTCGGATCTAACTCTTGTGCAGGAATTGGATCTGGGTTGGCTGAAGCTTGTTGGAATAAAGAGTATGCTACTTCATCTGTGAACAAGGGCATGGACATGCCCGGATGCCCTGTCCCCTCCATCATGGTCAATGGGGAAGGAAGTATCCATGGATCAGTGAAGTAAGTTGTGCAAAACAATGAAACTTGGAAAATTTCAACCTTATGGTGGTTGGATATGAACTTGACATCACCTTGAGGGGGTGGGTAATCAAAGGATCAAAGGTACCCATCAAATATGGGCACAAACCAAACCCTATGTTGACTATGCCTGGTTGAGGATTATCAATCATCGGGACCACGGACACCCCCAATGAAGGGTCAGATCTGGAGAAAGACAATTGATCAATGGTCAAAATCCGGTCCTCATGTGAAAACAACAAGACCTAGAAAACTGTAGCAACCACTGTTTGCATGGCATAAGTCCAACTCCTTCCTAACAAAAGATTGTAGTCAAGAGATGCGTCGACTACCTCTACCTCAACGCACATGGTCTTCCCTCCCAAATGCATGGGAAAAGAGGGAATGATACCATGTGGTCAGAATAAATGACCATCAAAAGTAGTGAGAAGAGTGGGCGATGGAGACAAAATGGGCTGGCCAATGGCCTTCCAACATGCCAACAACATAACACATGTCGAGGCTCCCTCATCAACCACCATGCGGAAAATATTTCGAGTAAAATTTTTCATGGGGTGAGCCACTACTATATGAAATGCTACGTGGTATGGCAGACAAGGTTTTAAGTCAGTTGTATCTAGCATGATGGGACCCAGATTACAAGTCTCAGTAGATCCTAGGGTGGTTAACAAAGCTTTCCTCTAGGAAGAGTAGCTTTGGAGGACCTCCAAAGTGGACATCGCACAAGGGGTTTGAGACAAATCTTCCACCACAGAATAGTTCTGGGCGGCCCTTGCATTTGGGTTATGAGAATCTTTTTTGAACACACCTTTTGGGATGCGTGTCATTGTTTCACCCAAAGTCTTCTCAATCTTTAGAGGAAGAGATGGTAGTTCGACTTCTTTTCCCTTCTCAGAAGTGTTTGGTTTACTGAATTCATGCGCTCTAGTGGATATGAAAGCATCACCCTTCATCATATATACATTTGTGGCTGTGGGATTGTTCGAAGACGGAGAGGGTCCTTGGCTGTCCCCTTCCGTGCTTGTAGAGGCTTGGGTTAGATTTTTCCCATGTTGAAATGGATTGGTTAATAGAGCAGGTTGTTCCTGTGTCACAAACTTTTGGGCTTCTGCAAGCTGAGGAAATAGATGGGTCGGGTTTTCTTCCATGCACAAGTTGCATAGATACCTTGCCTTCTATTTCTCAGTATTGCCCCCACCAACATTATCAATCGGTTTCTTATCCCCCTTACCCTTCTTTCGTTGTTTTTTCTTTCCTTCAGGCTACTAGGTGGCCTTTGGATTAGCTGATTTCACTGTGTGTATGTGTACATCCAACATTTTGGTAGGGGGAGTAGCAACGCAGTAGTTTGGCTGGCCGCTGTGTTTTGTATAGAAAACTATTGCAACTGCTTCGTCAATTGCTCAACAGGCTTTGTTTGTGCTGAACCAACAATACCATCGACATGTGGTCCAACTCTCTATCTAGTTTTATCAAGTATTGAGCGTGGCGCATCTGGAAAGATCCCGTATAATAAACCAGACTGAGAATAGATTAGCTCAAGTTGTTAAGCTCTCATGATGGTGTCTTCTTAAAAAAATACTCCCAATGTCGCGACGTCTTTGGACAACTATGGGAACAAAGACTTAAGGAACCACTCAAGCAGGAATGCTGGTGGGACTAGTACCTTAATTAAACTCTTTTGACGTCTCCATTCTCGGATGTGATCCAAGATATGGTCTTCTTTTGTCTGTGAGAAATTGGCCAGCAATTCTGTGCCAGCATCATATCTCACAAGTAATTGGAAATGGTTTAGGAAGGCCATTGCGAATTCGCCAAAGGAAGAGTATCTTGAGCGGTCGAGCTCAATGTACCATTTTGTGGCACTCCCAATGAGAGTACATTGAAACAATCACAACTATACGGAGTCAAATTTCAATGAGTTAGATGAGCACGAAAGGTGGAAGGTAGTCACATGATCGCCTGGATCTTCGTTAGGCTTAGCTTCAAACTTTGGTATGTCTGAAGGCAACTTCGTCGGCATAGGAGGCCAACGCGGATTGTGACAGATAGGGTCATTCAACAACCTTGTCAAATCTGGAAAATGCAAGGTTGCCAAGAAAGGTAGATTGGGTTGTTGGTGATAACATGGGAAAAAGGGGCCTGGAGTTTGACTAACACCAGGTTGCTAGGAAAAGTTCGGCTGCTGGCCTGGGTTCTGGTAAAAACCCTGGCCATGATCAGCGTATGGAATTTATATGTGAGGAGACATCATCGGCTAATTTCAAAAATAGGACATAGATGGTTGGGCATGCATTACATTTGGAGGACTTTGGGAAGGGTTGCCCCATGTCGGTCTCGTGGGGATAGGCATAGTACTTTGTCCGGGGTTCCATTGATTGTGAAAAGAATTACCCTAGATCGACATTCCTGACAAGGGAATGGATCCCTGCCAAGAATTCCAAGGCCTTGATGCAGAAGAAGTTCCTAGGTGTGCCCCCTCTGTAGGAATAGTACCTTGCATAGGAATAGGTTGTCCTAAACTGGGGTTGCCCCCAGCTGGGAAAGTAGCTGATGAAAAGGCGTTGTTACCAAACACACTGAACAAAGAAAATGGTGTCAAACCTACCAACATATTATGCGAAGGTGTTCCTTGACTCCCCACTCCACGTAAACTATGGTGTGCAGTTGGCCCAGCAGATTGCTGATGTGTGCCACCGAGCAAAGGGGACGAAGGAGGTATATGACCTCCCGCATAAGAGAAAGCGTTAAAAGAAGTAGGGGTGCCCCCCATGTGTCCTTGCAGAGGAGCATTGGAGCTCCCTGCCCCCAGACCTAAAGTCTGTGAAGTGGAGTAGGAAAGTATAGGACTTGTACCTGAACTAGGCATCCCATATGAGAACGGAGGGCTTGTCACACTTGGTTGGAAAGGGGTTGTGGCCACTTCCAAAGATGGATCAAACCACTGTGCAATGTAGAGGCAGTCGAGACCATGGTGGCTTGGATCGATGACGGTGGGTTAGGAGGTGGAAACTCTCCTGTGGTGATGATCGTAGTGGGAATTGAAGAATTCCCAGAAGGAGTAACAACATTTGTTTCCATTGCTATGTGTGACACTATCTGGCACTCATAAGGATGAACCGGTATGATGGTGGGTGCTAAAAGATCAGTGGTGGAGGTTTCAGGTGGACCAAGAGCTTGTGCTCCAAAGTCTAAAACAATTGATTCCTTCGGATGTTGGTCAGGCACAATTTCGTGTGACCAGGTCGCTTCAAAAGACCCTTGTTGGTCTAGCTTTCGCCTTAGTGGTGGCGGGGGTGGCTTCAGTGTAACTGGTGATAGGCCTTGAAGCCTTCATGACTGGCGGAGCTCATGATCCTCCACTATGTGAGAAGATAAAAGACATTATAGGTCAGTCTAACTGTTCATAAACAACATGCACTAAAAAGTCCCTACAAGATAAGACAAGAAAAAACTAAACTAATTGGAAGAAAAGTTACAACAACCAACACTAGGGAAACTTACCGGTACAAGTGCAACTCAAACACGGAATCACCCTCCAGGTATACTCTGCAAAACGTGGCCCGATGTCTATCTTAGGTACCGCTGTATAGCTCCATAGTCACCTGTGTATGTCCCTAAAAATATAAGCAACTAGGTTTCCAACGTGCGAACAGTCACTAGGCGGGTACAGTCGAAAGTTGGGTAGACCACAATGAGCAGGGTATCGAGCCCGAAACCTATTAAGGGTATCAAAATCAAATGGTCTAGAAGAAAACTAAGGACCTCGAATGGATTTGAGACCCACGAAGCCCCGTGGCAAATGCAATCGACGGAATCCCAAAACAAGCCCTCTATATGTGTTCTCCACTACGATTGGTCCCGCTTTGGAGGGGTTATCTCCGCGACCTTTCTGCACACAACATCATTTTTATCCCTTGTGTTAGAGGGGGGTCCTGGATAACTCAGACTCTAATGTTTTTTTTAATGGCCTTGAAGAGTTTCCTCTCCAACTTAATCCAAGGCCCTAATCCTGAACTAGTTGCTTAACCCTACAAACATAAGAGTCTAATGAATTTTAGATTTAGCATTAATTTTATGGCTTGTCTTATGTCAAAGGGTATGAAAGTGAAACTAGTGATGTTTGAAATACGAAAGTAAAAAATGAACAGAAAGATGGAAACAAAAAACCTTCACTTAACGCAAATTTTCAACAACTTTTCAAATTAAAAAAAAAAAATTCTAAGATCTTTTGAATAGCAAACTCAAAGCAGGATTTCACTCGACTACAAGCTACTTACGATCTAAGTAAAATGGCAAGAACTTATGAAAGAAAAGACTTTTCCCTGGTTACTAATGCAAAACAACACTTTTCAACCAAACAAAGAAATGAAGTTTTTTTTTTTTATTTGAATGCTCACAAAGCAAAAAGGAAAAATATCAACAAGTCAAAAACCAAGAAAAACTTATGGCCTAATCGTAGATCGCAAAGAATCACTTCAAGAAATCACACACTAGCAACTTAAAAAGGGACTCTCACACTTGTCTAAAAACCATAAAGAAAATTTTGATGAAAAATTTAAAATGAAAAAAGAAAGCTATGGCGAAGATCAAATCTAAGCTACTGATTGCTAGGAAAAAGATTCAAAAACCTGAGAGGTATAACTCTTGTCAAGGGAAAGGATGACTGCCTCACCCTCAACAAAAACTATCCTTCATAAGCACACTACTGAAAATTCAACAGCAAGCGTGTGCATGAAAGTTGTGTAGATCCAGAGGGTGTGTATACGTGTGCTGGCCTTATACAGGCCACGTGTATCTCTAAAACTCTAAAAATAAAAATAGACAATCCAAACCAAGAAGAGACCACTGATACTGAGAACCAGGATCTCTTGAAGGCTTAGACACTTTCTTTAAAAAAAAAAAAAAATGTAAGGAAAAATTCGTAGAACAAACCAGTCTGAGTTGAACCCTAAGCTATAGAATGCAAAAAACCAAGACTAGAAAGAGTTCCAGAAAACCCCTGAGAATGACTGATTCTAACAGGGAAGAGGAGGACTGCCTCAAAAAAATTCTGGAATCATACACGCTATTGTTACTTCTTCAACTAGTGTTTACACACGGGCTGTAAGAAAGTAGGGCGTGGGTACATGCATGCAGACCTTATGCGGGCTACGTGTACCTCTATGGGTCTCAAAAAAAAATATAGCCAAGCAAAGAAACAAAGATAGCTGGTATGGAAGACCAGAATCTCTGTTAGCTCAGACTTTGCAGAAACTTCAAAAAACAAGAAAGAAAACCAATCTTTTTAAAAATACCCAAAAATATTCCCAGGAACCCTAGATATCTCCCCAGTATGGTCGCCAATTCTATTGTGGGTGGGAAATCCCTCTACGGACTAGAAATTAGGGTTCAAATATGCATGCAGAAAAGACCTAAAGATCTCTACTTTCTACTATCGTCCCAAACCTAATCCCCATTATTCTTAAGAAAATACCTAGCTAAGGGAGTGTGCCTTATTACGGGCATTTGATGTCGATCCTTCTTCATGCTTGATCGCATGTTAGTAGATATCCTCACAAGACTGACTTGCGTACAAAATAAGCAACAAAATCTACATGAATTTGTTCTACAGATTAATGGGTTAGAGATTCAAACATATATTCACTAAACTATGAAGAACTCATATAGTGGGACATGAAAAGAATTTCTTTATTATTAAATTTAATAAATCAACTTACAAATGTTGAGACAACCACCGCTCCTTGAACCTAATCCTGGGCTCCTCTTCAAATGTCCTCCAACTTCTTTGCTCTATATCTCTCTTTGCACAAGGATGGATAAAGGGTGGGACAATGGGAATGCGCAATTGGGCAGAGTTTCTTTACTATTATTCTCCTCCTCCAAATGGGACCCCTAACGCTTCTTTTATAGGCTAGAAGAAGATAGGTATTTGGACGAACCCTCGGCCATGCATGGCTGGAAGATTCAGTTAACTCACCCAAATCTATGTGTTCCATCGACAACTTTCCTTTCTTTGTGCTTCTGAAGGTCCATGTGGGTTGTAGTGGGCCAGCTAGCATGGACACTATAGATCCACATAGGCTGTAGTGGGTCAACTAGCGTGGACTTTTAAAAATGGAGTTTTTTAGAAGAGTTGTTCAGTAGTGTTTTGGAAAAGAAGGAATCTGAGATGGCCTGATGCCAGGTAAGCATGTATGGTGCAAATTAGGGTTATAACAGTGAGGAAACCACCAATAAGGATAATGGAATCCAAGACACTACACAAATCTCAATGTGTGAATATATTTCTTGTCGTTGAACACAAGTGAGACCTCCTAGTCAATGACCAATGAGGAGATGTCGGTTGTTGGGTTCAAGGTCACCTACCCATAATGAAAGTAGGACTAGAGTGCACGATAGGACTACAATTTCATGTGAATCTGAGATACACTAAGGGTATGTTTGACATGCAAAGTCAAGAGTTATGATAAATGGCCGACATAGGCTTATAAACATCCTTTGAACAAGATCATGAGACATATAGAGCACTCTGACACCATAGACTTGATAATGAAATTTTGTGATGCATGAAGAACTAATCAAACTCTCCATAGGGTCTGGAACATTAACCAGTCAGAGGAGTAAACTCTAAGTAACAATCTCAACTTCCTAAGGTCATGCTAAATCCAAAATTTTGATGAAAAATGGACTCAAAAGTTTGTGCTCTATTCAAAGGCAACACAAGTGCATCCAATATAAGATAATATTATTTTCCCACCCATTTGTTTCTTCTTTTCATAGGCAAATGAATGCTATGATACCAGAGAGGAAACGAGTGTCACGAGTAAGAAACTAGCTCCAAACAATGGAAGATACCTATGCTCAATGCAAGGAAGTGCATGCGGGGAATGGACACTCAAGGAAATGTTTCCTCTTAGGGTATAGTGTGTCAAGCTGCAAAGGATATAAATAAGGCTCTACTTGGATAGTGATGCAAATTGTTGAGGTAATAGGATCATAACGAGAAAGAGGGAACTAGAAATAGGCTCAATACTGCAAGCATGATAATGGAATTAAATTACAACTTAACTCCAAAGAATGTCCTTTTTCGTAAATTTAGTCCCCCGGGCCCGAAAAAGTATAAAACAATACCCAGGAGAACTCTTCTAGCCACTAGTGACTAGAGTATTCATTTTTCGAAATTAGTCTACTTGGTCCGAAAAATGGTTAAACATACACCAAATAGATGTCCTTTCAAATCCATTTAACAAGTGTGAAAGAGACAAGTTCACTCAACAATATTTTCAGTTTTTTATAGAGTCGGAAAAGAGACTAACTAAGACTTGGTGGAAGTCCCATAGGTATAGGTTAGAATTCTTATGAGTAATAAATGAGGCTCGAACACAAAGTCATATTGGAACTATAAGGGACTCTCATTCCTATGGAATAATCTTTCAATAGGCACCAAATGGCACAAAGGTTCTAACTAGGGAACTGATGTTTGGTGATCCTCTACCATTCACTAATGATGCTTATAATAACATAAAGAAGGTTTTGTGTCACTAATAAATGTGTTCCTACCTAAGGCATATGAATCACAGTCATAGGTAATGCAAGAATGCAAAATCGATTGATGACCTACCCTATATGTTGGTCAAAGAAGATACCTATTGAAGTAACAAACGGGAAAAATGACACTAGAAATCGCAAAAATCCCTGGAAAAAACCACCAAAACCAATGCCTTCTACTGCACTATCAATCCACTAGGTCAAAAAATTAGCAAAAACTATGTAAAGTGGGTAAAATTTTTCTACTAATAGTAAAAATAACCAATTTTACCATACCATTTGAGTTTTTTACCCACATTGTGCATTTTGGACCAATTTTCCCATGATCTTCAAGTGTCGATTGTGGGATCTACGAGTGATGAAATTGACAACCGTCTGGACCAAGTAAGTACTCTTTCCCTCCTCTTCATTTCTAGTGGTTTACAATTTTGAATTAGTCCCCATTTTTTGAGTTTCTTAAGGTGCAACTTAGGAATTAGGGTATACGTGGGCTATAGTTCATTGGGTCACACATATGGAGGCATGTACGTGGGCAAGGCAAAGCCAACCCGTGTATATGAATCCATACACATGAATGTTTTCTTCTTGCGGGATGGTACTTGAATGGAGAGAGAGAGAGAGAGAGAGAGAGAGAGAGAGAGAGAGAGAGAGAGAGAGAGCATGATGAATTTGATGCTTCAGTGAATAGAGATCCAGGGGCCCAGTTAACGTGAAAAAGATGTGGGATTTACAAGTTTTGGGATCTCAAAGGAATGAGGGCTCAAGTAAGACTACCCCAAATGTTGGTGAACTTTTGGGATCCATATACAAAGGCCTTAAATATCGATGGGAAACCATTACGAATTGAATTCAAGGACATCTATTTCCTTACAGGATTGTCTCATTGGGGTGAGGTGGTGAACCTCAAATCCCAGGGGACTGGGGATGGTATGAATATAGAGGATTACATTTCCACCCACTGTGTTGCAGGAACAAAAAAAGTAGGGATCCAACTCCCCATCAAAGAGATCGAGAACCTGAGTTTGAATATCGTCATTCCCATGCTTACATGGATCACAAGGTCGACCTCATTGCGCCATGCATCAAGGCCACTTATGTTCTATTCATTGGAGTTCTTACTAGCTAACATGAAGATCCAACTGACAAACTACAAACAAGGTAGGAAGAGGAACTTCATGTTCACATCTATATTGTGTAGTTTTTTCTTTGAGTGAGTTCCGGTATTGATCCCTATAGTCATGATCATTCCACATAAACTGTGAGATCCATCCATGCCATGGTGAATCGAGGTGACAAGGCGGTTGGGAGGTGGTAGGGTCCCAACCCCTTATAGCAACGATTTCTTCTTCTTGTGGCATCAACAAGTGATAACACCAAATGACTACCCTTATCTAGGGATCAACTACAAAGAATATCCATACATTCCATTGCCACCAAGCTCCGCCTACGGTGATACAAGTATGAAATTTTTTTATATATTTCATTTTTTTGTATTTTTTAAAAGAGTAAAAAACAAAAATATGTTTGGATGGTGTCAAGTATTGACAATTACTTTGTTACAAAAATGTGGGTCCGCGATGATCGGATGGATTCCCACGACATCGGTGGAGGAACTGGGGAGATGTGCTATTGGGAGGATATGCAAAGAGAGTGCTTCAAAATGTGCAGGGGAACCTGTCTCATTTGACGTGCAATATTCCTATGGCTTAGGTGGAGGATCTGCCAGAGGAGATGCAATGGCAGGTGGTGGTTGTGCCCCATGCATGGGTGTGACTCTTTCGGCATCTTGAAAACACCGTATTATGCTATCACAACATGCATTCGGCGCCACATGTGTATATTCCATGGTCATTATATCTATCGACCATATATGTAGTTTGAGGGTGCAATCCCCATTTTACACCATGACACCATATTTTTTGAAGAGATGAAATATAAAAAACATTGGTCTTCAACTTTACTTATATATGATACAATGTGTAAATTGATGGATGTGTTTTCCTTAATTTAGTTATGTGACAAATGACAATCTAAAACATAATTAGTGTATGCATAAGATACATAATTAGAAATTCTAGGTATGTGATTGTAAGTAATTAAATCAAAGTGTTGTTCCAAAATTCGTACTTGTATGAATCGTCGAAGTAGAGTAGGGTATTGCACACGATAACTACGATTTAACTGACATACTACTAACTGGGAGTCCAAGTGAACTTCTAAAGATCAAACACCATGAAAAATGGAGTCACATAAGAGCTCTATAAAGACGATATACTTAGCCACATTATTCATTGATGGCCCTAGACAAACGCCACTTGAAGACACCAGTTGACCCTCGGGTGAGTAAATCACCCAAGCGGTGAAAGACAAGTTCTATGTATGAAAACTAACACCATCTGTGAATCCTACGTAAACAAAATACTTCGTTGACATCTGCCAACCAAGGAAAAAATTGACAAGAAATTCGAATGATACCAATGAAAAGATATATATACACTAAGATAAACTAGTATATAAAGAGTCACACCCAAACTTGAGGGATAAAGCGTAATATATTTTAAGGTAGAGCCCATTTTTGGGCTCAACCAACATATTCAATTCATAATATTCCAACTCATACGCTCCATTTTCCAAAACATGTCGCATGATATAAGGATCGTGTCACATGGGGTTAAACTTGCCTGCCCCCAATAGTTCTTTGGCTTGGTCATACAAGAGGACCAAGTCACCCTTAGCGTATTGTCGAGGACAAATAGACCTATCATATTGAACCTTGACATGTCATTTATTCGCTTTGATAACCATAGAGGCATCTTGATATTGCTCATCTAGGTGCTCTAGGTGTATGAGGCATTCTTCAAAAACATAAATGTCAGGTAGGAGCTCAATTTCCATCTTGAGTGAAGGTATTTCACATTCAATTGGAAGGATCGAATCTACACTGTGTACTAACTGAAAAGGAGAAAAATTGGTGGAAATCTTAATTGAGGTTCGGTATGCCCAAAGAACAAGGTAAAGCATAAGATGTTAGTCAGATTTACTTTGGCTGTCATTTTTTTGCAAAATTTTCTTGAGAGATTTATTCACAGCCTCTACTTGTCCCTTTTCCTAGGGATAATAAGAGGAATAATGACCATGCTGAAACCTCAATTTTGCTACTAATTCCTTCATCATTTCATTTTGAAAGTGACAATATTGCTAGGGATTTCGAACTGGGCTATAATTTGGTTGAACACGAAAAATGTTGTAGTCTTACCATCAGATTTAAGAATAGGCATGGCCTCTTCCCATTTAGTGAAGTAGTCTACATCCACGATAATATGTTGATGCCCCCTAGCCGAAGCTGGGTTATAGTCCATAAAATACACCCCCCACTTAGTGAAGGGACCAACGGTGATGACTGGATGAAGAGGGCCTGGATGCGAGCTCATTTTCTGACTACTTCAACACAATCTTTAAAAATTGATGGTCAAAAATAAATAGCTCACAATATTTTTTGGGTTGTCGCAAGCCTAGATACATGACCACCACAAGCCCCAGTGTCACATTCATTAAGAACGTACTCATCTTCATCGTGAGTTAAGCAATGACACAATATATTATCTACGCCTCAACGATACAAATTTTTTCCAATGATAAGGTAGTTTTTAGCTTGATGGCGTATACGTCGTCAATCGTCTCTCGACAAATGTTGAGAGAACTTCAAGGTTTGAAGATAGATCGAAATGTCTCCATACCAAGGGTCTGAAGACGAGATAAGGAAAATATGTTCATCCAAAAATGAATCAACATGGATAACATCCTCATCTATTCTATGGAAGTCTGATATCAACTTGGCAAAAACTAGTGAATTCTTAGACTTCGCCGAAGAAAAGTCGAGATCAAACTCTTGCCAAATTACAATCCACTTATTACATTTTCCCCTATGATATGCCTAGTAAAAGGTGAAAGGGGGGAAAGGATTTCAGAGTGTCAAACCTTTTTTCCAAAATGACAATCCACTTATTATATTTCCTCCCTATGATACAGCTAGTAAAATGTGAAAGGAAGGAAAGGATTTTAGAGTGTCAAAATTCCTTCTAGTAGCCATCTTAGCCAACATATCTAAATTCCTTTTTTCCACTTCAGGATGCCCTGTTTTCATTTTCTGACAAAAATAAGGCAACCCATCCTCTGGAAGGTTTCCTTGAAAAATGGTTCAGAGTTGATGAGTTGCATGTCATATGGTTCAGCTCTTAGAATCTCTCCCCCTTCTGGATTTTGTTTCTTTGTTGATTGTCCATTATTTCTATCTTAGAAACCTCTTTTAACCTCTTATGACAATGCTATGTGAAATATATAGTAAAACATGGGTTTTTGGGAGGGGGTTGAATTGCAAAGTTGATATACTCAGAGTTCACCTGTCTGGAAACTTATACACAACAATAATATGGAGTGGGGAAAATTGCAAGTAGTAGTGATAAAAGGAACAACAATCGATTTTGAGTGAAAATGCAAACAAGAAAAAAAGACAACTCTGCAAAAATAGAGGGTTCGCAATGCCAACACCAGCTCAAAATGCATAGATATTAGTGGGAGAAAATGGCTATTTTGTAGAAGGAATTGTAGGATGACCTTAAGATAAAAACTTTGACTGATGTGTAGAGTTTAGAGAACCATAGCAGTGAGTTTGAGATTTGGCAACATATGGACATTTAATAGTTTGCAATGCCAATTTCATAATAGCTTTAATTCCTCTCTCAACCTTTAAGTAACATGCAAATCGTCAAGAAATGTCTGATGAATATGGATTTAATGTTAGTTCTTTGTAAACCTAATCTGGTGTTAGAGAAAGGTATCCAATATTGACCAGTATTCTTCAGCTAGTTTGCAGCGCTAATTTCAAATTCCAGTAGCGCACTTCAAGGAAACTATTAGAGTTTTATGTGACATAATCCTTGAAAATCAAATTGAATGAAAGTGTTGAAGACAATGAAATATACCTTGACACGTTTCCAAGGTGCAATGATGAGAGATTAGTGCAATGAGGTACTTCTTAGTACACTATGAGTGTTTAGGTGAGTTGGCAACAAATAAATTTGACCTTCAACTTGACCTCTAAATGGTTGGAAAATGACATATTGGAATTTGTGTACAAACCCTTGAGACATCACATATGATAATAATGAATTTAATACTAGGTTTGAGACCCATTTGACCCTTATTTCCTTCATGATGATAATTGATAACATGACACCAAGACTCTTACATGGACCAAGGTCATAATTTTTTACTCCTGAGCATTTCATGTGCTAACATTATCCACAGGGGAAATATTTTATAACATAAAATTGGTGACTCCACTAGGGAATGATTTTTCATAGGTTTATATCCCTTTGAATCATAGCTTTCCTTTGATATTTTTCATGTTGATTCTTGTTACTTGAACTCTTTCCACTTTTTGGTGAATCTAGGCAAATTTTGGTGATATTTCAACCACTCTCAGGCATCAACGCTCCTCCATAGTGACCCACAAACCATTGAAAACCCTTATCAACACTCCCTAATAGTTTCTGAAAGAGATTTGACTCCTATTCAACACCCTATATGCCTCATTACAAGAGCATTTATCTCCTTCTTGGGTCAGTTTTCAACTCAGTTTTCTTTCTTATCCTCAATTTTTTCACTCAAATATTTGCCTCAGAGTCCTCTAAACTTGGTTATGACTTTGTTTGATTAAAATAATTGTAATCGCCAACTTTTCTTTCCTCCTTTGAGCTTGCAAGTCCTTTAGAATTAGGGAATGATCATGAATTCCTTAGGATAACTTGATCCTTTGGTCAAAGTTTTTCTTACCAGTGGTTTTATCCTCATCACGAAGGTTTTCAAACTTATGTTTTCCTGCTTTCAAAACTTATTTTAAAGTTTTCTTCATTGGTTTGGAAATGCAACTTGGAATTTTGATTCTTTCTACTTATTTTTCAAGGATTTCAAACATTGATTTCCTTTTTCTTTTACAATTTTGAGTCCTTGATTGAACAAGTTTTCTCACACTTGAATTCTTTCAGTTCTCATCAAACTTTTGAGTGCACTTTGTTTGGTTTATTTTTTCTTCGTATTCCTTTGTGTCAAACATTGATTTATTTCATCCTAATTGAAAGTAAGGAATAATAAAGTTTTACATTCGAAGAGATTTCATTGCATATATGATCAAACAAAGAGTAATTTAATCATTCTTAGAAGTTTTGTTTTGGCATATGTTTTGAAAAAACTAGTCTTTCATTTTCTTTAGGATTTCGAAAACATTTTTTTGATAGTTTGGCATCATTCTTCTATTCATTTAAGAGAAAAATTGAAAAATTGCATGATATTGTTGTGGGTGGGAATCCCTCATACGTACTTAGCATTTAAGGGCTCTAATCATGTATGTAGAAAATGACCATTTCAAAGGCCTCAAATCTTTCCTATTCTCCCAACACAAAACCACACATTCATGCAATACAAAGGTGTAAATGAGATTTAATAACTCTACCTTAAGTCCTTCGTTTGATGTCGATCCCTTTTCTTTCGCTCACTCTTTGATTTCAAGCCTCCTCCCAAAGCTGACCTGCATTCACTCATGAACAAACAAAAAGATGTGAACATGCATTTCATATACTAATTGCTAGGTTAGTTGTGACAATATCATGAAATAAACATTCAACTTGAACACATGATATGGCGGGACAGGAAAAGTATTCCTTTTTGTATTAATCTTCACAGGAGTAAACTTAAAATATGTGGTCGACACTGCTCCTCGAAACTAGTCTTGGGATCCTCTTCAACTATCCTCCAACTGCATTTCTCTATACTTCTCTTTCCACAAGGATGGCTAAAGTTTGGGACAAAGGGAATGCTCAATTGGGTATAGTCTCTTTACTATGATTTTCCTCCTTTCAAATGGGACCCCTACCCATTCTTTTATAAGCTAGAAGGAGCTAGGTATTTGGTCGAATGACTGGCCATGTATGGCTGAAAGGTTTAGTTAACTTGCCCAAAGTTGTGTGTTCCTTCAACAACTTTCCTTTTTCTGTGCTTTTGCAGGTACATGTGGGTTTTATTGGAGCAACTAGAATGTACATACGTGCAGTAATGGAGCAGGGCGCATGGGCCTTGATAAAGGGGGTTTTTAAGAAGAGTTGTTCAGTAGTGTTTTGGCAAAGAAGGAGTCTGAGATGTCCTGATGCCAGGTAAGTATGTCTGGTGAAAATTAGGGTTATAACAGATGCCCCCTAATGTGTGAGGTCAGAAGAGCATCTGATGGTTGAAATACATTATCAATATTTATCAACATACCAAACTATTGAGCCCAGGGACCAGAATTTGGGAGGTGCCATCTGCAAAATAACAATTGTCTCATTGAGGCAGGCATACCTATGCTCGAGATGAAATAAAATAATGGCTACCAATAAAATACACTGTACATCCATGTCATATAACTATATAAAGTGTAGCTATGAGCAATACACATCAGATCTATAGCTCAAAATCAAAATATATACATTTATAGTATCCATCTTCTAGAAGCTGATAAGGCTTGATGGATGGAGATGAGGTCTTCAGAGCTCGAGCAACAACTTCAAAATATTTAAAACTCGGGTAGGAGTGTAATATGAGTGTACAAATTCACTACCCAGAGGTATTTGATGGCTCATCGGTCATGGACTAGAAAATCTTGATGATCAAACTAAAGGCTTCATTGATTTAGAACAGAGACTTGATTGGACTTTTGGGATGGCTGAGCATGAGGGCAAGTGACAAACTGTAGAGGGGCCGACTCAGGCTTGGAAAAACTTCCCTTGGAAAATAGCATGACAAATGATGATACTCAGGCAGCATGGCATTAACATAAGTTCATAAGGCAGGAGGCAACACAAACTCTCCATATGTTTGGAAGAGTAACCAAACAGGGGAGGACACAACTCAATGTAGAGGGAACAGTTTCCTAAGGTCATATTAAATCCTAGGGCTGGAAAAACAAATGGAAGAATGTGCTTTATCCAAGGGCGACTCATTGTGCTGCCAATACAAAGAAAATACTTTTCCCTTCCTCTTTTTGTGGTATATTTGATTTTTTTATTTTTTTGTCTTTTTCAATAATTTTGGAAAAAGAATAAAAGAATGTTACGTTACAAAGGAGGAATGAGTTTTGAAAACATACGAGTTCGAGGCGCAAGGACAAGACTAATGTTCAAAACAAGGACACTCGGGAAAAATCCCTCCTGGGGCCAAAGGTTTCAAGACACAAAGGAAAAATGCTACAGGGCTTGCGTATAAGGCATGTTTTAGATGGTTCGGTTGAGAGCAACATGGAGATGGAATTAGGCCAAAGAAGCAGGTATGAAAATGATATTAATAAGACACACAATGGTAACGTCCTTTGATGTAAGTTTAATGAGCCTAGAGAAGGTAAGCTCGGCATTTTTTCTTATTTAGAGAGTCTGAAAAAACGTAAAAGGAGACTCCAATGGGGTACCTTTTTCGGAGGTAGTCTAGCTAGTTCGAAAAAGGGGTAAACTAGCACTGACAAGACGTCTATTCAAAACTGTTTTAACGAGTGTGATAAATACAAGATCACTCAACCATTTTTTCATTTTTAAGGAGTCTGAAAAAATCTTAACTATGGACTCCGTCAGGAATGTTCTTCTGGACCGTTTTAACGAGTGTGAAAGAATAAGGTCACTCGACAATATTTTCAATTTTAGGGAGTCTAAAAAGAGCTTAACTATGGACTTTGTGGGGGTTCCTTTTTCATAAATTTAGTCCCTCAGGCCTGAAAAAGGGTTAAAATTATAGCTGAGAGTATTTTTCTAGAGAACAGAGGCTCCTAGAGTATACCTTTGTTCGTACAGTTGACCATCTAGACCGAAAAAGGGGTAAACTACCGCCAGATAGACATGACTTCAAATTCCAGTTTAGCGAGTGTGAAAGGCCACAAGATCGCTCGAAAATCTTTTCATGTTTAGAGGGGCTGAAAAGGGCTTAAAATAAAACCCGTTATGTTTTGGGAGTCCTGAGGGTGAGGTCAAGAGTGATAAGGAATCATGTAAATGAGGCTCAAATTCATAATCAGGAAAAGCTAAAAGGGACTCCCGTGCCTATAATCATTAGTGACGGCATGGACACCATAATGCAACCATGATCTACCTAGGGCGTCCATGTTACAGTAAGCTCTACCAAAAAATTAAGACACTTCTAAAGCAACAACAATGGTTCTATGTCTTAATTCGATGGGATTGATCCTATGGAAAAGTGGAAAAGACAACGAGATGCAGAAAGTGGAGGTGTAATCCTAACTTAAATGCAACGAGTTGGAAAAAATGATTTTTTACCAAAGGACCGTCAAAACACCCAAATCTCAAAAAAAATCTCAATACCCAAAGAAATACTTCCCGTGACCATTGAAAGAAAACTCCTGAACCATCTTAAATGATTTTGAGTTAGAAAAAATGACAAAAGGGTCCGAAAATTGACAAAAAAGGGCCAAAAACCTCTATAAATAGAAGTTGGCAGCTCATTATCACCATTGTTAATTTAGAAATTGACTAAACAACAAAACTACCCCTTTGTGAAAAGAATTGATTCTGGAAGGCTCGGTGGATGAAAAAACCATACACTTGGACCAAGTAAGTATAAACTCTCTCCTCTTGCAATCTAAATATTTCTTTATGCATTTAATTTTATTTTTTGGAGTGGTGTCGACCTTTAAAAATTCATCCCTAAGTCCACGCAGGTTGTCTTATGACAACCCACGTGTACACTCGGGAAGAGGAAAAACTACATGTGTGTACACGCGAATGTCATCATTACAGCCCGCGTGGACCCTTCATTTAATGGAAAAAACTTAAAAAAGAAAGGGTTAAGCCTCCTAAAGTTGGTTTTTTGCAATATGTATGCTCACTGGAGGGAAAGAGAGCATGAGGATATTAGTGCATTGGTTGTGGAGGACCCCAATGCTATTGTTGCCTTAATGCAATGTGGGTTGCTAAAATTCTTCCTTTGTCCTTTCATGCGAGCACAACCTAGGTTACTGAATGCCTTGGTTGATTATTAGCATACTGACTCAGAGGCCTTTATGCTAGAGGGGCAGTGGTTGGTGCCAATGACGGAGGACATATACATTTTGATTGGCCTCTCTCGGTGAGGGGAACCAATCAACTTTTGTACGTTTCCCTCTGGGCCTCATAACATATTGGAGTTGATTGGACTCCATTGTGAGGCGGGTACAGACAGGAGAAGCTCACAAATGTCGATAAGCAAGATCTCAGACTTAGCACTGTAGGTGATAGTGTTTCTCATCAGGTATATTACAGGGTCTGTCGCTTTGCATCAGGTTTCCCATGCATAGATGAAATGTGCAGTTCAGTGCTTAAATGCACAGATTTTTTATTGGAGCACCACATTATTGGACTGTATGAAGAGGCAACTAACAGACTGTCGATTGCAGAATCAGAGGAAAATCAAGTTTAGAATGATTCCTTTCTCTTTCTTCTTTGAAAGAGTGCCCAGTTTCATCCCTTGAGAGGTGGTATGGGGGCATCAGGCCTCTCTTCCTGCAATATGCAGATGGGCAGTGTTGTTGCCACGACGGGGGGGAGGAAGGACCAATGAGTTCTTCGATGACGAATTTTTTTCTTGGTTGTCACGACAGATCCTAGTCATAGAGGATTACCCTTATGATGGGATTGACTTCTCGAGAGACACTTAGATACCGGTACCTCCCGGCGAGGAGCGAGGAGAGATGCATAAGTTTGCATCGTTTGTTTTTTTTTTTTTCTTTTTCTTTTGTTAAACATATGTAATTTTTATGTGGTTTTTTATATATATCATTTTTTATACCAGAGCAGTTGACATATGTGTCTATTATGTGTAGATGTGGGACCAGTGTGACCAGTGGATTATGTGAGGAACAAGCGACATCCTCAGCTAGGGGTCGCACTCGCTGCCACAGGGGGATGAGAAGTAGTAGGAGAGATTCTAGCCTGTGAGGCTGAGAGGATTCTGAGATGAGTAGAGAGAAATTTTACCTCACTCACTCGCATATTCCCCATGGCAGAGATTGAGGATCTTCCACCATCTATGCAGCCTCACGTAGTGGGGGCACCATGGACATGGGTCCGTCTTTTTCAGCGTTTGGAAAATGTCATTGATTATTACAACATGGCCCATAGGCCCTATCCTTAGTTAGGTTGGAATTTTCACGTGCCGAGGGAACTACTTGTATATATATTTTGAGGGAATAAGCCACATGACTCGTTACTGGTCGTATTTTTGAGGTGCATGCACCCACCTATGTACTCTAATGATTTTGATATTACATATGGAATTGTATGTCTTTTTATGTCTTATGGATTATTTTTTCCTTTAAAAATGTATTTACATGTGCATGTGTATGTCTTTCTTATATGTGTGCGATATGCCAATCTAAGATTTGATTAGCTAGAGTATCCATGACTTGATTTAATCTCCTAGGAACAAGAAAATATGTAATATAATCAAAGCTTCATTCTAAGAGATGTACCCTAAGGAATCCTCAGTGTAAAGTAGGATCATGAACACAATAGACTCTATTTAACTAAGACACAACCAACTGAGTGTATAAATAGACCCAGAGGTGAAAGATGCCAAATGACAGAGCATCGCGAAGAAACTCAATAATTGTGTTGTATTCAACGACATTATTTGTCATGTCACCTAAACATATACCTCCCGAGGATAATAACTGGCCCTGAGGTGTAAAACTTAACCCAGCTACGGAGGCGAGCCTCCGAGTGTGTTGGCTAGCGCCGTCTGCATACCCAATGAACACCTCTAATTCACTTGACATCTGCCACAGTGACAAAAGCTAACATCAAAAATAACACATCCATAAAACCAAAAGAAACCAGAAAGTAATAGTACAAATACTATACATATGTTACAAAAAGTTTCCCAAGGTGACCTACCTATGAGTAATACTTCTTGAGGTAGAGCCCATTTCTAGGCTCCATCAAAGCATTTCCCTCAAATTCTACCAGACGATAAGCGCCCTTTTTTAGAATCTCTTTTACGATGAAAGGTCCGAACCACATGGGTTTGAATTTCCCTGCCCCCAGGGAGTCCTTATCTTGGTCATAGACTAGGACAAGGTTGCCTTCAGATAAAATCTGAGGACAAATGGACTAATCGTACTAACACTTGAATTTTTATTTATGAGCCTCATTGGCTAGGGCCGCATCATGACGCTACTCATTGAGCCGCTCAAGGTATAATAACCGCTCTTCAAGTGGAGAAGTGTCTGGCAGTAACTGTACTGCCAATCTTATGGATGGGATCTGAAATTCTATAAACAAGACTGCTTCCAGCCTATAAACGAGTTGAAAAAGTGAGAAACCGGTTACAGTCTTAACAGAAGTTCGGTAAGCCCATAATGTCGAGTATAACATCAAATGCCAATCTAACTTGGCCAAATTGATTGTTCATTGTAGAAGGGTATTAAGAGATTTATTTATAGCTTCCACCTGACCATTCACTTTGGGGTAGTAGGGTGATGAATGTTCTTGCCACAACCCAATATTTGATGTTAATTCAGTCATCATTTGGTTCTAAAAGTGACTACCATGGTTAGTGAAAATCTCTCTTAGGACACCGAACCTTGCGATTATCTGGTTGAACAAAAAGAGAGATGCAGTCTCTCCATCATCTTTAAACATTGGCATAGCTTCGACCCACTTCGTGAAGTAGTCTATGACTACAATGATATAACAGTACCCCCTTGTTGAAGGAGGGTTGCAGGTGGTGTAACCAATCCCCCACTTGGTAAAGGGACCAACTGTGATGACAGGAAACATGGTAGTGGGATGTGCCCTCATCTTCTGAGAGAAGATCTGACATGGGTGGCACTTCTTGACCGATTCGATACAATCTTTGATTAGTGTCGACCAAAAGTAACTGGCTCGTAAAATATTTTGGGTTGTTGCCAACCTAGACAAATGACCACCACATGCTCCAGTATGGCAATCGTTAAGCATGATTTATGCTTCTTCATGAGTGAGGCATTAGCAAAGAATGCAATCTACACCTCAACGATAGAGAGTGTCCTCGAGGATGAGATAATTCTTGGCCTGATGATGTATACGGTGACGTTCATCACAAGAAGCAGAGGCGGGGCATTTCAAAGTCTGGAGATAGACTATAATATCTCCATACCAGGGGTCCAAAGATGCTATCAAAAACATATCTCCTTGAATAGGAAATTCTTTAGCCATAACATCACCTGATTCGACCGGAAGTTCCGAGATAAGTTCCACAAAGACCAGGGACTTTTTGGATTTCACCGAAACAAAATCTAAGTTAAATTCCTAGAGGATGACTATCCATCTATTGATATTTCCATCGATTACCCGTTGTGTCAACACATATTGAAATAGATTCACAACGGCAATGACGGTGGTCTTACGAAACAAAATATAATGAAGAAACCATTGGACAGCATGGACTGCTGCCAATGCAAGTTTTTCGATATGAGAATAATTGTGTTCCAGTCCAATGAGGCCTCATCTCATGTAATAGATCACATCTTCTGAGAGAAAATCATCTTCCTGAACTAATACCATGCCAATGGTTGACTCTGCTGCAGCCAAGTATAATAAGAAATCTTTGTTAAAATTGGGTGGTCGAAGTAAAGGGGCAGTTGTGAGGGCTTGTTTCAACGCTTTGAAGGAGCATTGAGAAGCATCGTCCCAATGAAAAGGAAAGTCTTTCTTCAGTAAGCGCATAAATCCATTTGTGATCTCGGAATAGTTTGCGATGAAACACCTCAAAAAGTTTGTCATTCCTTGTAGACTTTGAAGCTGAAGGATTGTACTTGGGGGAGGCAAATGAACTATTTCCTCAACCTTGATAGGATCGACCATGATCCCTTTTGTTGACACTATGAAACCTAACAAATGACCTGACGTCATGCAAAAACTGCATTTTTTGGGATTCAAGTGAATCCAGAAGTAGCAACATTGCTCAAAGATAAGTCAGAGCTGTGTGGGATGATCAAATCTCTTACAAGAGCGTGATGCTAAATCATCTAAGTAGGCTTCGACTATATGCTTGAGATCATGGAAAGAAAAAGACATGGCCCACTAGAAGGTAGCTCCATCATTTTTGAGACCAAAAGGCATCTTACGATAGGAAAATGTACCCCATGGGGAGATGAAATTTGTTTTTTGTTGGTATTTGGGTTTGATCTGTATCTGATTATATCCCAAAAAACCATCCATGAAAGAAAAATCCTCGCAACTGGCGCATTCATCGACTATCTGGTCAATGAATGGTGTGGGAAAATTATCTTTTGGACAGGCTTTGTTCAAATCACGAAAAACCTTAAATATGTGAATCGTGCCCTATTTCTTGTTGATCGGCACAGGATTTGACACCCATTGGGTCAAATGGATAAGATAGATAAAACCTACTTTGACCACTTTCTCTACTTCAACCTTAATAGATGCTACTTTCTTGGGATTAACAGGATGAAGCTTCTGCCGAACTGGCTTGGCATCAAGATAAGTTGTGATTTCATGTTCGACTATTTTTGGATCAATGCTTGGAATTTCCTCGTAAGACAAGGAAAAAATGTCAGAGAATTATTTAAATAAGTCTGTGTAGATTTGAATCTCTTCGGGGGAACAGTCAGCTCCGACGAAAACATTCTCCATGACGCCAAGGGTTTTGGAGATATTAATTGGTATAGTTTCAGCAATAGTTGCCATATTACCCTCGGCATAAACCTCATGTGTAGCCAAAGGATTGATAAGACAAGACCTATCTCTAGTCATAGTCAAGGTGAATTTCCCTGCTTCAATTTTTCTTAACTCTGGGAGGAAGTATGATCTGTGAGGGAGATCATCATAGGGTTTGTCCAGATGAGTCATTACTTCAATGATTGCTTCGTCTGATGGCAAGACTAAGTATAATGAATCGATATCAGCGAGGGAACCTTGAGCCCAAATAGGCTATGAGATCGGATCTAACTCTTGTGTAGGAGTTGGATTGGTGTTGGCTGAAGCTTATTGGACTAAAGAGCATGCTGCCTCTGCCACGGACAAGGGCATGGACATACCATGGTGCCATGTCCCTTCCATCATGGTCGATGGGGAAGGAAGAATCCATGGATCGTTGAAGTAAGTCATGTGAAATGACGAAACTTGGAAAATATCAACCTTATGGTGGTCTGATATGATCTTGACATCATATTGAGGGGGGGGTTAATTGAAAGTACCCATCAAAGGTGGGCACAAACCAATCCCTACATTGACGATGCCCAGTTGGGTATTGTCAATCATCGGGACCGCAGATGCCCCCAATGAAGGCTCAGGTCTGGAGAAGGACAATTGATCAATGGTCACGATCTGGCCCTTGTGTGGAAACAACAAGACTCGGAAAACTATAGCGACCACTGCTTGCATGGAATAGATCCAACTCCTACCTAACAAGAGATTGTAGTTGAGGGATGCGTCAACTACTTCTATCTTGATGCACACGTTCATCCCTCCTAACTGCATGGGGAAAGAGGGGATGATTCCATGTGGTCAGAATGATCGACTGTCAAAAGCGATGAGAAGAGTAGGTGATGGAGACAAAACAGGCTGGCCAATGGCCTTCCAACATGCCAATGACATGATGCATGTCGAGGCACCCTCATCAACCACCGTGTGGAAAATGTTTTGAGTAAAATTTTTCATGGGGTAAGCCACTACTATCTGAAATTCTATGTGGTATGGGAGACAAGGTTTTAAGTTAGCTGTATTGAGCATGATTGTACCTGGATTACAAGTCTCAGCCGATCCTAAAGCAGCTAACAAAGCTTTCCTCTAGGAAGGGTAACTTTGGAGGACCTCCAAAGAAGACATCACACAAGGGGTTTGAGACAAATCCTCCACCACAGAATAGTTTTGGGCAGCCCTTGTGTTGGGGTTGTGAGAAGATTTCTTGAATGCACCTTTTGGGATGTGTGTCATTGTTTCTTCCAAAGTCTTCTTGATCTAGAGATGAAGAGATGGGATTTTAGATTCTTTTCCTTTCTCAGAGGTGCTTGGCTTACTGTAGTCATGTGCTCTAGTCGAAATAAAATAATCACCTTTCATCATATACACATTCGTGGATGCAGGATTGTTCAAAGACGGAGAGGGTCCTTGACTACCCCCTTCCGTGCTTGTAGAGGCTTGGGTTAGTTTTTGCCCATGTTGGAATGGATTCATTAACACAGCAGGTTGTTTTTGTGACACAAAATTTTGGGCCTCTGCAAGCCGAGGGAACTGGAGGGTTGGGTGGTCTTTCGCGCACAGGTTACACAGATACTTTGCCTTTCATTTCTCAATGTCACCCCCGCCAACATTATTAGTGGGTTTCTTATCCCCCTTACCCTTATTACGTTGTTTTTTCTTTCCATCAGGTTGTTGGATGGCCTTCGGATTTGTCGATTTCACACTGTGTACATCCGACGTTTGGGTAGGGGGAGCAGTCAAAATAGTAGTTCGATTGGTCGCTGTGTGTTATATAGACAATTGTTGCAATTTTTTTGTCAATTGTTCAATGGGCGTGGTTTGTGTTGAACCTACAATACCATTGGCATGTGGCCCAGCTCTCTGTCTAGTTTAATCAAGTATGGATCATGGTCCATCCAGAAAAATCCCATACAGTAAACCATACTGAGAATAAATTAGCTCAAGTTGTTGAGCTCTCATAATGGCATCTTCATCGGAAAAAAATCCCGATGTTGTGACGTATTTGGATAGCTGGGGGACCAAATACTTAAGGAACCACTCAATAAGGAATGATGGCGGGACTGGTACCTTAATCAAACTCTTACCACATCTCCATTCTCGAATGTGATCAAAGATATGGTCTGCTTTTGTCTGTTCGAAATTGGCCATCAATTTTGTGCTGGCATCGTATCTCACAGGTAATTGGAAATGGTTTAGGAATGTCATTGCCAAGTCATCAGAGGAAGAATATCTCGAGCAGTTGAGCTCAATGTACCATTTCGCAACACTCCCAATGAGAGTGTATTGAAACAATCGCAATTGTATGGAGTCGTCTTTTAATGAATTAGACGAGCACCGAAGATGGAAGGTGGTCGCATGATCCCCTAGATATTTGTTAGGCTTGGCTTCAAACTTTGGTATGTCCGAAGGAAATTTCGTCAGCATAGGGGACCAACGTGGATCATGACAGATGGGGTCATTCAACAACCTTGTCAAGTCTGGAAAATGTAAGGTTGCCAAGAAAGGTAGTTTTGGTTGTTGTTGATGATAACCATGGAAAAAGGGGAATGGAGTTTGACTGGCACTAGGTTGCCAGGAAAAGTTGGGTTGCTGGTTGGGGTTTTGGTAAAATCCATGGCCATGAACAATGTACAAATTTTGCGTTTGAGGAGACATCATCAGCTGATTCCTAAAATAGGACGTAGATGGTTGGTTGTGCATTACATTTGGAGGACTTTGGGAAGGGTTTCCCCATGCTGATCCCATGGGAATAGGTATTTCACCTTGCCCGGGGTTCCACTGGTTGTGAAAAAAATTTCCCCATATCGCCATTCTGGATGAGGGAATTGATCCTTGCTAAGAATTCCAAGGTCGTAATGCAAACGAAATTCCTGGGTTTGGACCATGCGTAGGAATAGTACCCTGCATAGGATTAGGTTGGCCATAACCGGGGTTTCCCCCAGTTGATAAAGAGGCTGATGAGAAAATGTTGTTACCAAATGCACCGAACAAAGAAAACGTTGTCAACCCTACCAACATATTATGAGAAGGTGGTCCTTGACTCCCTACTCCTAGTGAACTATGGTGTGTGTTTGGCCCAGGGGATTGCTGGTGGGTAACGTCGAGCGAAGGGGATGAAGGAGGTATATGACCTCCCTCATAAGGGAAAGCGTTATAGGAGGTGGAAGGGCCTCCCATGGATCCTTTCAGAGGAGTGTTAGAACTCCATGTCCCTATACCTAAGGTCTACAAAGTGGAGAAGGAAAGTATAGGACTTGTACCTAAGCTAGTCATCCCATATGAAAATAAAGGGCCTATCATACTCTGGGTGAAGGGAGCAGTAGCTGCTGCCATTGATGGGCTTGGACCACTACTCGAGGTAGAGGCGGTTGAGACCATGGTGGTCCAAACTGGCGATGGTGGGTTCAGAGGTAGAATACCTCAAGTGACGACAACCGTAGCGGGAATACTAGGATTCCTAGAAGAAGAGACAACATTTGATTCCATAAGTGCATGCTTTAAAGGAGCCGAAAGGTCCTTTAACAGAGGTTGGCCAAGTGTGGTTTCCTATGACCTGGTCACTTGAAAAGACCCTTGTTGGTCTAGCTTTCTCCTTAGCGGTGGTGGGGGTGGCTCCAATGTAACCTGTGGCAGGCCTAGAAGCCTTCATGACCGATGGAGCTCATCATCCTCCACTATGTGAGAAGAACAAAGACACACTAGGGCTTTCAATTCATTCAAAAACAACACACACTAGAAAAAGGTCTCTACAAGATAAAACAAGCAAACACTAAACTAGTTGGAAGAACAGATACAACAACCAACACTAGAGAAACTTACCAGTGCAAGTGCAACTCAAACACGGAAGAAACCTTTGGGTATACTCTGTAAATCATGGCCTGATGTCTATCCTAGGTACCGTGGTATACCCCTGCAGTCACCTGTGTATGTCTCTAAAAAGATAGGCAACTAGGTTGTCAGCACGCGAACAGTCACCAGTCGGGTACAGTCGACAGTCAGGTAGACCACAATGAGCGGGGTATCAAGCCTGAAACCTGTCAAGGGTATTGAAAGAAAGTGTTATGGAAGACAACTGAGGACCTAGAATGGATTCGAGACCCATGAATCTCTCTAGAAAATGCAATTGACAGAATCCCAAGACAAGCCCTCTATATGTGTTCTCCACTACGATTGGTCCAGCTTTGGAGGGGTTATCTACACTACCTTTTCACACACAAACTCATTTTTAGCCCCTGTGTTAGAGGGGGGTCCCAGATAAATTTCACGATACTGGACTTTTAACACTCCCTAGCTCAGACTCCAATGTTTTATTTAATGGCCTTGAAGATTTTCCTCTCCAACCTAACCCAAGGCCCTAACCCTAAACTAGCTGGTTGACCCTACAAACATAAAAAGTCTAATTAATTTTAGATTTAGCGTTAATTTTTATGGCTTGTCTTAAGTCAAAGGTTATGAAAGTGAAACTAGTGATGTTTGAGGGACAAAAAAAAATAAATAGAAAGATGGAAACAAAATAACTTCTTCTTGACACAATTCTTAATCAACTTTTCAAACTAAATTTTTTTTTCCAAGATCTTTGAACAACAAACTCAAAACAGGATTTCACATGACTACAAGCTACTTATTGTCCTAAGTAAATAGCCAAGAACTTATGAAAGCAAAACTTTTTCTGGTTATAAATGCAAACCAATGACTAATTAACCAAACAAACAAATAAAAGATTTTTTTTTTGAATGCTCACAAGGCAAAAAGGAAAAATATCAACAAGTAAAGACCACAAAAACTTCTGGCCTAAGCGCAAATTGTAAAGAGTCACTTTAAAAATAACACACCAACAGATTAAAATGGACTCTCACACTTGTCTAAAAACCCTATAAAAGAAAAATTTTGACAAAAAATTATTAATGAAAAAGAAAGCTATTGTTGTGATCAAACCTAAGTTACTGACTGCTATCACAGAGACCAAAAAACCTGAGAGGTATAAACTCTTGTCAAAGAAAAGGATGATTGCCTCTCCTCAAAAAAAAATTCTCATCAGGCACGTTGCTAACAGTTCAACAGCCAACGTGTGCACGCAAGTTGTGTAAGGTCAGAGCACATGTACACACATGCAGACCTTATGCAGGTTGCATGTACCTCTGTAAATCTTCAAAAAATGAATATAAAAGCAATCAAGCACTGGAAGAGACTATTGGTATTGAGAACCAGAATCTCTTGAAGACTCAGAAACCTACTTTGACAGAAAAAGAAAAAAATTAAAGGAAAATTTCATAGAACAAAACCAATCTGAGGTGAAACCTAAGCAACAAACTGCAAAAAATAGAGACTAGAATAAGTTCCAGAAAACCCCTTAGAAGGATTACTTCTGATAGGGGAGAGGATGACTGCCTCTCTAAAAGAAATCTTCTGAAATCATACACGTGACTGACACTTCCTCAGCTAGCGTGTACACGTGGGCTATGTGAAGGTAGGGTGCGGGTACACACGTGCAGGCCTTATACAGGCTGTGTGTACCTCTGTGTGTCCTGTAAAAAGAGACAGAGATAACTGGTATGGAAGACTAGAATCTCTGTTAGCTCAGACTTTTGAAAAAACGCTTAAAAACAAGTAATGAAACCAATTTTTAAAAATACCCAAAAAGACTCCCAAAAACCCTAGAGATTCCCTAGTATGGTTGCCAATTCTTTTGTGGGTGGGAATCCCTCCTATAGACTTAGCATTTAAGGGCTCTAATCATGCATGCAGAAAATGACCATTTCAAAGGCCTCTACTCTTTCCTATTCTCCCAACACAAAACCACACATTCATGCAATACAAAGGTTTAAATGAGATTCAATAAATCTACCTTAAGTCCTTTGTTTGATGTCAATCCCTTTGCTTTCGCTCTCTCTTTGATTGCAAGCCTCCTCCCAAAGCTAACTTACATTCACTCATGAACAAAAAAAAAGTTGTGAACATGCATTTCATATATTAATTGTTGGGTTAGTTGTGACAATATCATGAAATAAACATTCAACTTGAACACATAATATGGCGGGATGGGAAAAGTATTCCTTTTTGTATTAATCTTCACAAGAGTAAACTTACAATATGTGGTCGGTACTGCTCCTCGAAACTGGTCCTGGGCTCATATTCAACTATCCTCCAACTACTTTTCTCTATACTTCTCTTTTCACAAGGATGGCTAAAGGTTAGGACAAGGGGAATGCTCAATTTGCTATAGTCTCTTTACTATGATTTTCCTCCTTTCAAATGGGACCCCTACCCCTTCTTTTATAGGCTAGAAGGAGCTAGGTATTTCGTCAAATGATCGGGCATGCATGGCTGAAAGGCTTAGTTAACTTGCCCAAATTTGTGTATTTCGTCAGCAACTTTCCTTTTTCCATGCTTTTGTAGGTACACGTGGGCTGTATTGGAGAAAGTAGAATGTACACGCATGCAGTAATGGAGCAAGGCGCGTGGGCCTTTATAAAGGGGGTTTTTAAGAAGAGTTGTTCAGTAGTGTTTTGGAAAAGAAGGAATCTGAGATGGCCTAATGCTAGGTAAGTATGTATGGTAAAAATTAGGGTTATAACATATGCCCCCTAATGTGTGAGGTCAAAAGAGCATCTAATGGCCTAAATACATTATCAATCTTTATCAACATACCAAACCAGTGAGCACAGAGACCAGAATTCGGGATGTGCCATCTGCAAAATAACAATTATCTCACCAAGGTGGGCATACCCATGCTCAGGATGAAATAAAATCATGGCTACCAATCAAATACACTGTAGATCCATGTCATATAACTATATAAAGTGTAGGCACGAGAAATACACAGTGGATCTACAGCTCAAAATCAAAAGATACACATGTATAGTATCCATCTTCTAGAAGCTGATAAGGCCTGATGGTTGGATATGAGGTCTTTAGAGCTCAAGAAACAACTTAAAAATCTTCAAAACTTGGGTAGGCATGTAATATGAGTGTACAACTTCACTACCCAGAGGTCTTCGATGGCTCGTCGGTCATGGACTAGAGAATCTTGATGATCAAACTAAAGGCTTCATTGATTTCGAATAGAGACTTGATTGGACTTTCGGGATGGCCGAGAATGAGGGCAAGAGACAAAATGCAGAGGGGACGACTTAGGCTTGGAAAAACTTCCCTTGGACAATGGCACGACAAATGATGAGACTCGGGCATCATGGCATTAACATAAGTTCACGAGGTAGGAGGCAATGCAAACTCTCCATATGTTTGGAAGAGTAACCAAATGGAGGAGGGCACAACTCAATGTAGCGAGAACAGTTTCCTAAGGTCATATTAAATCCTAGGGATTGATGAACAAATGGAAGGATGTGCTTTATCCAAGGGCGACTCATTGTGCTGCCAATACAAAGAAAATACTTTTCCCTTCCTCTTTTTGGGGTATATTTGATTTTTTTATTTTATTTTTGTCTTTTTCAATAATTTTGGAAAAAGAATAAAAGAATGTTACGTTACAAAGGAGGAGTGAGTGTCACAAACATATGAGTTCAAGGTGCAAGGACAAGACTGATTTTAAAAACAAGGACACTCGAGAAAAATCCCTCCTTGGGCCAAAGTTGTCAAGACACAAAGGAAAAATGCTACAGGGCTTGCATATAAGGCATGTTTTAGATGGTTCAGTTGAGAGCAACATGGAGATGGAATTAGGCTAAAGACGTAGGTATGCAAATGCGATTAATAAGACACACAATGGTAATGTCCTTCGATGTAAGTTTAATGAGCCTAGAGAAGGTAAGATCGACGGTTTTTCTTATTTAGAGAGTCTAAAAAAATGAAAAATGAGACTCCAATGGGGTACCTTTTTCGGAGGTAGTCTAACTGGTTCGAAAAAGGGGTAAACTAGCACCGACAAGACATCTATTCAAAACCATTTTAATGAGTGTGATAAAGACAAGATCACTCGGCCATTTTTTTATTTTTAAGGAGTCTGAAAAAAGCTTAACTATGGACTCTGTCAGGAATGTTCTTCTGGACCATTTTAACGAGTGTGAAAGAATAAGGTCACTCGGCGATCTTTTCAGTTTTAGGGAGTCTGAAAAGAGATTAACTATGGACTCCACGGGGGTTCCTTTTTCATAAATTTAGTCCCTCAGGCCCGAAAAAGGGTTAAAATTATACCTAAGAGTACTCTTCTAGAGAACCGAGGATCCTAGAGTATACCTTTGTTCATATACTTGACCATCCAGACCGAAAAAGGGGTAAACTATCCCCAGATAGACATGACTTGAAATTCCAGTTTAGCGAGTGTGAAAGGCCACAAGATCGCTCGACAATATTTTCATGTTTAGAGGGTCTGAAAAGGGCTTAAAAAAAAACCCGTTATGTTTTGGGAGTCCCGAGGGTGAGGTCAAGAGTGATAAGGAATCATGAAAATGAGGCTAAAACTTGTAATTAGGAAAATCTAAAAGGGAATCCTAAGCCTATAGTCGTTAGTGACAGCATGGACAACATTATGCAACCAGGATCTACCTAGGGCATCCATGTTATGGTAAGCTCTACCACCAAATTATGACACTTCTAAAGAAACAAAAATGGTTATGTGTCATAATTCGATGGGATCAATATCATGGTAAAGAGAAAAATACAACAAGATGCAAAAAGTGGAGGCGTAATCCTGACTTAAATGCAACGAGTTGGAAAAAATCATTTTTTACCAAGGACCGTCAAAACGTCCAAATCTCAAAAAAATTCGCAATACCCAAAGAAATACTTCCCGTGACCATCCAAAGAAAACTCTTGAACCATCTTAAATGATTTTCATTAATGACAAAAGGGTCCGAAAATTGACAAAAAAGGGCCAAAAACCTCTATAAACAGAAGTTGGCAGCTCATTATCACCATTGTTAATTCATAAATTGACTAAATGCCAAAACAACCCCTTTGTGAAAAGAATTGATTTTGGGAGCCTCGGTGGATGAAACAACCATCCACTTGGACCAAGTATAAACTCTCTCCTCTTGCAATCTAAATCTTTCTTTATGCATTTAATTTTATTTTTTGGAGGGGCGTCGACCTTTGAAAAGTCGGCCCTAAGTCCACGTAAGTTGTCTTATGACAGCCCGCATGTACACTCGGGCAGAGGAAAAACTACACACGTGTACATGCGACTATCATCATTACAGCCTGCGTGGACCCTTCATTTAATGGAAAAAACTTAAAAAAGCAAGGGCTAAGCCTCTTAAACTTGGTTTTTTCCAGGATGTATGTTCACTGGAGGGAAAACGAGCATGAGGATATTAGTGCATTGGTTGGGGAGGACCCCAATGTTGTTGTTGCCTTAATGGAATGTGGGTTGCTAAAATTCTTCCTATGTCCTTTCATGGGTCTGGCTTTTTTGGCATTTGGCAAACGCCGTTGATTATTACAACAGGGCCCATAGGCCCTGTCCTTAGTTAGGTTGGACTTTTCATGTGCTGAGAGCACTACTTGTATATTGTTTTTGAGGGCATAAGCCCCATGACTCGTTACTGGTCGTATTTTTGAGGCACATGCGCCCACCTATGTACTCTGATGATTTTGATATTATATATGGATTTTTATGTCTTTTTATGTCTTATGGATTATTTTTTCCTTTAAAAATGTATTTACATGTGCATTTGTATGTCTTTCTTATATGTGTGCGAGATGCCAATCTAAGATTTGATTAGATAGAGTATCCTTGACTTGATTTAATCTCCTAGGAACATGAAAATATGTAATATAATCAAATCTCTGTTCTAAGAGACATACCTTAAGGAATCGTCGATGTAAAGTAGGATCATGAACACAGTAGACTCTATTTAACTGAGACATAACCAGTTGAGCATATAAATAGACCAAGAGGTGAGAGATACCAAATGACAGAGCGTCATGAAGAAACTCAATAATTGTGTTGTATTCAGTGACATTATTTGTGGTGTCTGTTGTTCCTGAGTCTGTACTTAAGGCTCAAAAGTACAATGTCAAGGCATCCGAAAGTGGTTAGGATAAGGAGAAGGGAAAATGTCAACCTTCGGAGAAAGATTCTAAGGGAGATTTCTTCGTTGGGGTTGTCTGGCTTCGAACTGCTCCTAAATAGTTATGTCTCGTTCAATGACTACCCATGATTGCTCAAGTTTGGCCCGGTTAGTTGTTGTTTTAAGGATAGTGTTGAAGAGGTTTAAGGCGATGTGCATTTGGTTCAATAATCCGGGTTCAACGTTAGGTTGAGTTGGTGTGGGAACTGTCATGGGGGAATAGTACAGGTAAGAGAAATGTTAAGAAAGGTTGAGTGCTGTCTCAGTTTAGTTTTATAAAAGAGAATTCACGGTTGCAGTATTAATGATGTATGCATATCTAAGGCTCGTTCCCGTAACTGTATTATATTTTAATAAAAGGGGCGAGATGGGAGAAAAACATTAAGCTGTTTATGGTTTCAGGTTCCTGCCAGGGGAAAATCTCACGAAGTAAACAGAAGAAGAAAATATTTAAGAAAATAATTGATGTAACAAAAAATGCATGTAGAATTCCAAAACTGCAAATTGGTCTTACACAGCTAATAGCTGGTGCAGAGGAAAGGCAATAAACAATTACACAAAACCCAAATTTATTCATTATAGTAGTGGTAGTACTAAAGTATAATGAAGCACATCAATTACGAATATGAATTGAAATTGAAAAATGAGGAACAAGAAAGCAAACTTGTAATACAAAAGTGACAGAAATGAGAATCTCGGATCTGCTTGTATTAAATCTCAATGCAAAAACTCTATTACAAAATCTCAAAAGGGTCCAGCCCTGTTTATTTCTCTCTAGGGTATATTTATACAATTTCTGCAAAGCAGGTATAATCTCAATAGTCACAAAAATTTCAGTTATGACAGAGGAGAGAGCAATCACTCCATCTCCCCTAATCTGTCTTCACTTAGTGCCAGGTGCTCGTCTTCACGCGGACTCGGTGCAGGCGATACATCTTTCCACAAGTTGAGATACAAGCCATGAAGGTTCCGCTTGATAGTTGGCCTCGGTGAAGTAACATTCTCGGGCTAACTACTGCAACTTGTCCCCCATTTGTGCATTGATGATGTCGAGGGCACTTAGTTGCGCGCTGGGCTAGATCAAGTGCTTGTCAACTCGGGCCATGTCCACCCTATCTATCTGAGAGATATCGGTCAAATCTCTCTCATCCTTCTCTTTAAGATCAAGTGAGATCTGTTCTACATTCATTTGCATTAATTTTTTTGCGTCTCCTTCACTGTCCATACCCAACAGCTCGCCATCTATAGAATTGAAGGCTTCTTCTAATGAATTGGTTACCTTTTGGGCTTGTTCCTTGCCTAGGGCAATGTTGTGCTCCCAATCCTTCAACAGAATATTACCTCTGGTTTGTTCTGGGATGGAAAGTCGATGAGAACTTGTCGAAACTCTGTTGTTTGTGGCTATCACCGCCTCCTAGAAGGTGACCCGAGCCGCTTTAGCATCCCTTTCTTTGACAGTCAAGTTCTCGGAAACCTGATTCATCAACAGAAAATTCTCTCGGATCGCTCCAACTTTGGCGAGAAAACTCTGTTGTGCCGAAAAGATTCCGTTCTGAATCTCGATCGCTCGGGATTTAAACCCCTCGACATCAATCATCCTGCTTTCAGCAATCTCTACCTGGGCCTGCAGCTCTGCAATCATAGTCCTTTGTTGCCCCACCTGTATCTGACCGTCTCAGACCACTAGATGTCCTTGCTCGAGCTTGGTTTTAAGCACTTCTATCTCATTTTTATCAGCCAGTTGGGCCAGTTCTATCTCTACGCTTACTTGGCCTTAAGCATTTTCCATGGCCGAGGCCAATCTAGCATCAAGAGTCCTGATCAGGCGATTTTTCCTATTGAGCTGGTTTTTTAGCAATCCGACCGAAAACTGATTCCTCAATGCATATGCTCCTAGCATTCCTACGATCTCCATGGCGAATTTCTCATTCTTTTTGTTCTTTCCGTCGGTCACAACTTTGAATTTCTTAACATTCGACTCTCCCTCTTGGTAGAACTCTCTTTTCACCACCGCTTTTCTCTTTTTATCAAAGAAAAATTCATTTGGAGGAAGTTCCTATGCTCTTATGGGCCTCAGTTCCTCATTGAAAATCCATCCCTCTCCTATATTTCCTTGCGTCGACTACAAGGGGGTGACAGAAGTGATGGGTTCCCCGAATTGTTTCACTGCTTTTCTTGGGGTGTCGACCGGGTCCTGCTTCTTCGAAGGTTCAGGGGTCTTTGTCTCAGTTTCTGGATTCTATTTATTTGGCAGGTCCAGAGTCTATGCCTCTGCTTCGGGCCTCCTTGTTTGTTTCCCCTCGTCTTGGCGTTTTCTTGAGTCAGGAGCTGCATCTTTAGGGCCTTCAGTATCTTTCGGTCTCGTCTCGAAAACGTCCGGACTCCCTCCTCGCAACACAGCGGGAAGACAACTTCGTCTCTACTCCTGAAATTTCAATACAGAGGTCGTGTCTTCAGGTGCTAAGGATCGGATACGAGCCAAAACTTCCTCATAAGACCTTTCCCCTTGGAAAATGTCATCTGGGGGTGAAATCTCATATTCAAACCTCTTTAGCCCACAATTAGCTAAATGGTTGCTCACAACTCTCTGAGGATCATGTTTTTTATACTCGATGGAGACCAAATTCAGGTCTTCCAGGGTTGCAGCCTCGGCTTTGGCATGCTCGAAATCTAATAAAGAATAAGAATTTAGCTGAATGGGAAAAGACAGCCACAACTTCTTTGAAGATGCTTTGAGTTCTTTACTCACCCCACCAATCACTATTTGTCGGGCGACCTCGCGATAAGCTAGCTTGTCGGGGATGAACAATGGCAGTGCAAGCGGGGGAACAACATCCCCGAACACTCTGAAGTAGGAGAACTCTACCTCCATGTACCAGTCTGCTATACCACTCAGATTTGCAGCGATGTTGTCCGAGATACGAGGTGGTGGGTGACCAAAAATGGTGATATGCAGGGGCACCATCACCCAGTTGAAAATTTCCTATATGAAATTGTCCGCTTTATTTTAACACAAGTTTTTGTGATATACATGTACGGGCCTGTCTTCAGCCGGATTCCAAGCCTAGCTCATCAAGAGGAATGGTGTCATGGAACATATCACATCCATAATATATGCAGACATGAAAAATGAGGACGGCCTCCCACTTGCCTTCTACTCCCGATACTCTGTGACCCGGTTGTCCAAACTGTCTGAGAGTATCTTTGCCCAGTTAAACGAGCAACCTTCTGCGACCCGAAACATGAGAGGCACCCATGCAATGAAGAAATGTGATGTGTCCTCCCTCCCAAATAGTTGGCATGTCATCATTGCCACATACTTATACTATGGCTCTAGCGAAGCGATTGAGTAAACGCCCTGGTCATTTGCTCTGAATTTCACAGAGCGCGAAACCCAATCCTTTATCAAACCGGGCATGGTTTTATCATATTGTATGCACTCCTTCTCTTTGAATTCCTCCAGGAATTCAGCACCATACGTGTATTCAGATATCGTTGGGAGCTTATACATGGTTTGGATATGCTCCGGCCTAAAAGTCCCAACCGTGACCCGCTAGTCGTTCATGATAGTTCTGGTGGCTAGGTCTATGTGATCCAACGCCCATCGGATCATATCATAATATGGGAGCAACCGTGGTCTGGTTTCTACCCTGTGCATTTAGGATTGAACAACTATCTTGTATTTAGTGTTCAGGTCGTCCCTTTCATTGTCGTCTGAGTCTGAATAATTCACCAACTCCGATTGCAGAATGTCTGAAACAAACGACCAGCTAGGGACTGAGTTGACACTCCGGGATGAAGTGTCGGAGACATTATCTGAGCCTTGCCCTGCGACCTCGACATTCGCCTTTGCTGCTTTCCATGGAGCCATAGTTGAAGCTTGCGTTTTCACCCTTCTGCAATAGAACTGCATATACATGAAGAAATCAGTTCACTAAGAAATGACGAGCTCTGCGTGCTTATGAAAATGATTTCATTATAATAAAATGAAACTCTTATATATATTTGAAAATTCGGTACTTTTCGAAATAAGCCTATCAAATCGTAATTAGAAACAAATTAATTGCATAAAATCCGATCTTATATGCGTGGATTTACCCTACTTATCCATAAATGTCATAAATTTCTAGCGGTTTGACAGTCAGTTGAAGAATGGAGAGCAAATGGCTACCTCGGGAAATGTGCAAGCCTCGAGGCACAGGATATATCTCGCTTTATCTTAAATTATCAAATCTTACCACCGTTCATTAATTCCTCGATGTTTGCTACTTTGTGGATTTTCTTTTAACACTTTGAGCCTCCAACTCCCGAGATCACGAGGATCGACTTTGGCTTAATTAACAGTAATCGTGATTTGGAGCATAATTAACTTTATAATTAATCTATTCACCATATCGCAACTCAGAACTTCGAAGACAAGTTTCTGGGAGATTCGTATGTCGAGTCGCGAAACCGCAAGATGGCGATAATTAAGACTCAATTAAGGGGAAGAAAATATTGGATTAGGTGATTAATTAATCATGCTATAATTAAGTCGCAACTTCGTGAGTCGGGGTTTTAGGTGCCGTAACTTTTGAAAGGATAGTGCCGAGTGGAAAAATGCCGAGAATAGATTTTAACCACGGTTAGCCTTTTTGCCTTTAATCCTTGACCAGGGTTATCCCGAAAGAACCTCGTGTTCTCAGCTCTTGGAGCTGTAAAAATAAAAATTTGAACTTGGCGAACGCCGAGGTGCGAAACCTCGACGACGTTTAATCATGAGTTAAAGGTTTTACCCTGGTTACTGTCTTGAGTGAAAATATAAAACAACTTCACTGTTTCACGACTCAGGACGTGTGAACTTATGAGTTATAATATCCAACTTGTGAGGTCCCGAAGTACAACAAAAAGGAGCAAACATTCTTACGAAAGTGGACTTGTTTTAAAGAGTAGAAAATCATCGCTTTTTAGGTGACGAGTTTTCAGAGGTCTCATCATCTCGATAGGAAAAGAAAATCAACTTTAGATTTCACGTATCAAAAAATGACAATTGTGACAGGCCCAAAAACAAAGGTGGCTCCAACATAGGCTCTAACTAGGGATCCCACCTTCCTGTGAGGTAGGAAGGACAGTATACCACATGCCAATATTGGGTAAATGGAGTCAAAGCTTAATCGGGTGGAAAATTTCCAAGGAAAAAGCATTGAAGGATGGAAAAAACTTTGTTTTCACCTCGAGAAGTTTTTCAAAATCAGATTTCCTTCCCAACATGGCTGTAGTCCCTTTCACAATTTTCCTTTTCCCACTACTAACTTTGGGAATGTTTTAAGACAATCGAAACGACCCTAGGAGACTCAACAGATCTTGTGGCTCTCGACTTGCATCAAAAAAATGAATTTACATATTTTTTAACCGGGAAGTCCCATCTGAATTCAGGATGTGGATCAGGTTTTTAGAAAGCATTGGTTACCAGAGTAGAGTGATATTCATGTATAACAGCCTTACAGATATCTCAAACATTGCTTCACTGCCAGTGAGCCTGTTCAGTACCCCGGTGAAGTTATCTGGCCCCTTTTACTGAATTTCCTTTCACCACTTCGAAAAATATTTATGCATTTAAATGCTAAGACGAGGGCAATCATTCCTGAATTTCCTTTCATCGTCTTCCTGGACTAGGTGGGGGCAATCATTTCTAAATTTCCTTTCACCACCTGCCTTATAATTTATTTTTTGAGCGCGAAGATGGGGGCAATCAATTTGTATCAGGGCTGATATCTGTGTAATATTTTGCATCAGAGGTCTGTCAACTTACTTTGATTACTCAGTACCAATCTTCCCTTGACCTTCACAACACCTTCGTTCTTAGGGAGACAGAGAAAACAATTTTTTAAGGGGCATCCTGTTTGAGCAAGCTTTGATTCTTCCAATGCTATTGAAAAACCTAGGAAAGTTAGGATCGCTCTAAACGTTCCTTCGCTTAGCAGGGGATCAAGTAGTTGTGGAGACCCGCTTTCTTTCCACAATATGTTTTGAGACTCAAGAGGCTAAAATGAAAACTTTCATTCCTTCGTAATGAAATGGAAATATGGAAGCTTGTCAAAAGTTAAACCCGAAAACAGGCAGGATACAAGGCGATGATTCATTGATTTGCAATACAGAAGATCTAAACAGTTCGAGACTGGCTCTGGTAAATATCCTTTGGGACAGTTATTTTTGACTGACTGCTTTTAGATTTAGTGTACTATTCAAATTATGTTAAATCAAATGGTATCAAGCCAAGCAATAATCCTGTTATCTAACAATTTAGCAGATATTGCAATTTGAATGATGTTACCTTGGTTTAATTTTGACAGTCTTTCGTAACATGTGTATTGAGAAAGCCCACCTTTACCTTTTCTTTTCAATTTTTTTGTGCACTATGAAACTACTTTTTGGGTATCACCTGTTTCATGCCGATTCATTTCTGATACTGCTTTGCGAATTACTCCCCCCTCTAGCTTGTAAGCGGCTGGAATCCTGTAAAAGCAATTACGAGTTTTATTCGAAATATGTCGAAAAATTATGAACAAAAGAAAATAGAAAACCAAAAGGGAAATGTTTTTAAAGGAAAATGCATGTATGTACACAAATTTTATTTTATTTATTTATTTATTTTATTTTATTGAGAAAAGAATGGCGACTGTTATGTCATGTAATGTTTCAAATATCGCCCGTTGACAGGGGCGTCGAGGACTTCTCCGCCGATGTTCTCCAGCAAGAAAGAGTTTTCTCCTACTGGAGCCGAAACCCTGAATGGTCCATACCAGAGGTGGTTGAATTTACTATGCTTCACTGCTTCTTCCCTTCTCGCATCCCATCTTAGCACCAAATCACCTGGAGAGAATTCTCGATCCTTCGCTTTTCGGTCGAACAGTGCTTTCATGTCATCTCGGTACCGCTGCATCTTTTTGTCTACCTTGGTTCTCTGTTGTTGGACCTCAATCAGCTAATTAATTCTCCTAGTCACAGGATTGGGTTCTTTGTTTTGGTCTTGCCACAGCTTCATCACCGGTAGCGCCAGGTTTATGGGTAGAACGGCATCTGTCCCATAGACCATTTGAAAAGGTGAAACGTCGATAGATCTTTTAGTGCTTATGCGGTTTGCCCACAATGCGTACTTTAAGTATACATGCCAAGACCTCTTATTCTCATCCAATACCTTCTTTATAATGTTTACCAGGCTCTCATTTGATGACTCGGCCAACCCGTTCCCTTTGGGGTAGCATGCAGTGGAATGGCCGAGAATGATGTCGTATTTCTGACAAAAACTGATCATAGCCATAGATTTAAATGCTTGGGTGTTGTCAATAACTATCTTTCGGGGACAACCGAATCTTGACAAGATATTACTTTCCAAGAAATCGATCACCACTGAGTCTGTTGCCCTTTTGGTTGGAATGGCTTCCATCCACTTAGTAAAATAATCTGTAGCGGTTAGGATCCATTTATGCTGAGCACTGGAATGAGGATTAATTTCCCCTATGAAGTATAGACCCCATTGTTGAAATGGAGCCTCAGCTTTGACTGGAACAAGTGGTAGTGCAGGGAGTTTCTGCTTCCCAGCGAATATTTGACAAGGGTTGCACGCTCGTACTTTGGCATTTACGTCTGAAACTAGTTTCGGCCAATAGTATCCTGCTCTCAAAATCTTATAGGCTGTGGCTCTCCATGCATGGTGTCCTCCATAGACTCCTTCATGAAATTCCTCTATGACACGTGGAGTTTCTGACTCAACCAAAGAGACTAGCAGGAACCTGAGTGGATCCTTCCAGTATAGCTGGTTGTCGGCGATGCAATATTTTACAGCATGGAGTTTTAAAGTTCTGCATTTGGTTGGTGATAGTCCATCTGGGCATTTCAAGTTCAACAAGTAGAACACTATGTCTTTATACCAGCCTGACGATATGAACTTTTCCTCGATCTTGCTTTGATTTGTCTGGTCATCCGGCTCGGGCAATTGTGTGTCTCCATCTTCTTCTTGGAGGCAATTAATATCAAGAGCTCTAAGATTCGACTCAGCCAAGAGTTTGGCCAGACCCTGCCCCTTTATTAATTTAGTCGGCTTAACTTCCAGATCGAATTCTTGTATTTTAGCAAGCCATCGCCCTCGTTTTCCATCACTGTCCGACTGTACTAATATGTCTTTTACAGAACTAGTGGGCACATATGCGGTTATTTTTTAATGTAGCACATAGGTCCTAAATGATTTCAATGCTTTTACCATTGTGTATACTTGTTTTTCCATTATGTCATATTTCAGTTCTGCATCTCTAAGGCTTTTGCTGAAAAACGCTATCAGCTGTTCGAACCCATCTTCATTTTTCTACAAGAGTACCGTGGCGATGGTATATTCAGAAGCAAAAGAGAAGATGAGAAAATATTTTAGATAATCTGGACTTGCTAACACAGGTGCCTCGCTTACGACTTTTTTAATATGCGCGAATGACGGCCTGGCCTTGGTGGTCCAGTTTACCCCACTATCCTTCTTCAACATTCCTATAATCAGTTTGACAATCTCAGCGAAATTGGGAATGAACCTTCGTAGAAAATTTATCTTTCCTAAGAATGATTGAATTTCTTTTATATTTCTTGGGATAGGGATAGTATCTATCGCTTCAATCCTCTTAGGATCAATCCTGATTCCTTCCTTAGATATGACATGGCCCAGAAGCTTACCTTCCCGCATAGCAAAATGTGATTTTTTTGGGTTCAGGGATAGACCAAACCTGCGGCACTTTTTGAACGTCTATCTTAGATGCAACAAATGTTCTTCATTAGTTTTAGAAAAGACCGTCAGATCATCAAGGTAAATAACTATGAACTTGTCCCTTTCTCCCACGAAAGCGATGTCCATAGCTCGCTGGAAAGTGGCCCCTGCATTCATCAAACCAAAAGGCATTTTGTCATACATGAAATTACCCCAGGGCGTGGTGAAAGCAGTATTTTCCCTATCTTGTTCATTCATAGCGATCTGATTATAACCAGAGAAACCATCTATCATTGACATTCGATTAGCTCCAACAACCTTTTCTAAAATATGGTCCATCTTGGGCAGCGGGTAATTATCTTTGAGAGACGAATTGTTTAAGTTTCGGAAATCCACACACAGTTTGATTTCCCCATTCTTTTTCCTGACTGGAACTCCAACAACCTTTTCTAAAATATGGTCCATCTTGGGCAGCGGGTAATTATCTTTGAGAGACGACTTGTTTAAGTTTCAGAAATCCACACACAGTTTGATTTCCCCATTCTTTTTCCTGACTGGAACTAGGTTAGCTACCCAGTCTGAGTATCTTAGAGGTATGATTATTTTTGCGTCCAAGAGTTTTTTAACTTCCTTTTCTATCACGGGTAACAGAATGGGGTTAATTTTCCTAAGCTTTTGCCTAAAGGGTTTGACCCCAGGTTTCAAAGGTATCTTGTGATCAATAATGAAAGTGTGATATGTTTTCAATTCATCATAGGACCAGGCGAAAAAATCTTTATATTGTCTGAGTAAGTCGTTGTACTTCACTTTCATTTTGGGAGGGAGGAATTTCGATATTTTTACCATCTGGGGTTCTTTTTCGGTCCCTATATCACAGTCCTCCACCTCTTCTAGCTGGGGCTGCAAAGTGGATTTTACAGGTACATCGTTCTAATCAAAAAGTCTTTCCAAAGGAATCAATCCTTTGGGAATCTAATTTCTTTTAAGGACCAGCATACGATGATCCGCAATTTTTTCTCGGAAAACTTCAGGTTCCTCTCCTTCTTGCATGATCCACATGGAGTCATTCTGGTTTTCTTGGTTAGCGTGAGTTTCTGAGAATTTTCCTACCGATGTAAGGAATTTCTTAATCTGTTCATCATCTTCAAAGACTTGCTAGTGTCAGATATTGTCTGGTATGGAAGGCTTGTATCTGATTTCAATATGATATTTCAGTTTGAAGGTCGTGGGAGGAGAGAAGGTTGAAGTTGCCTTTGCCAATGCATCAGCATGTAGATTCTCTGCGCGAGGGATAAAATGGATACTTACAGTGGAGAAACAATTTTCCATGAGATCCCAAACACAATTCCTATATGCTCTTATTCTGGGGTGCCTGGCTAGGTACTGTCGGTTTACTTGTTTTACTATCAATTCTGCATCACCATAGACCTCCAAGTTTTTTATATTTATCTTTTTGGCAGCCTCTAATCCCAAGATCAATGCCTCATACTCACATATGTTATTAGTGTAATCTATGTCCCACTGCAAATGATAGGAGAAAGGGACAATGAACTTACCTTCAGGTGCCACCAACAACACTCCAGCACCAGCCCCTTCAGAAGAGGAAGCACCGTCGAAGTACATTTTCAGAACACCTAACAAGGGGTTTGACTCTTCTTGCTTTGTATCAATTTCTTCCAAGAAACCATCCAGACCATCATCAAAAGATAGGATGTAGTTTCCCAGATCTTGGTCTGCAATGTAAATAGGGAAGTTGTGCGGGTTTTGAGGGTCACTGACCGTGTATGCTAATCTTGTTTCTCTGTTTAAAACAAGTGAAATGGCCACCGAACATAGGGATTGTGGCATAAGTCATGTCTAACTGGAGAGAACCTCCCAACTTGGCCCCCCATGACCTAGATAACAACATGCCGTACTTAGGGGGAATATCAACGATAACCACATCCATCAATATACTTTTAACAGGGACCTGCACTAGGGTAACTACTAGATCCTTTATCATCCCCATGCATTTAACCTTCCTTGAGTCAAAAGAATACAAATTTCCATAAGGTCTTGTGATCTGGAGACCTAGCTTCTCCATTATAATCTTGGGCATAACATTATGTGAAGCTCCGGAGTCTAACATACAATTATGTAGCAACTGGTCATATACGTTCAGGGTAATATAAAAGGGAGCGATGTTGTCTTTGGACCCTTCAAAATGGGGACCAAAAGTGATGTTAGGTCTATCATCCTCCAAGTTTATAACATCGGATTGGATTTCTAGCTCGGAGACACCTATCATTTTGGTAATTTGTTTGTGATAACAAGGGTTTTTCGCTAATTCCACCAAAGGGATTGGTATCTTAATTTTGTTTAACTCATTTTCAAAACTAAATGCTCCGTTTACTTTGTCTGTTTGTCCGGTTGAGACTTCCGAATTCTTTATTTTTGACTTATTCGTTTGGACAGATTTATCATTTATGGTCTTAGTTGAAGAAGGATCTTTGTTTACGGGCTCGATTGGCTGCGTTTGAGTTCCAAATTTTTCTACTTTGGACTCTTGAGTGCTTACTCTTCTAGTTTTGTTGTTGGGTAGTGGGGTCTCGTCCGAAGGAGGCTCGTAAGCCTGACCTCTCTGAAGGATTTTCTTGGGTTGAATTGTTGAGGTAGGTTTATTCTTAGATCTTAGGTTGTACCTTTGTTGAAACTCAGCTATCATTGTCTCAGTTTCTGGTTGGGATTCACAGTTCTTAGTGTGATCACTCTCTTCGCTCTGATCTGGCATCTCCAACACATTTAGAGACTTTTCATAGTCTTCACGAGTCAGATATGGTTGACTACAATCATCACCGAAGTTCATGACATCGTTATCTAAATCCTCGAAGTCTTGAAAATCGTTAGCTCCTATAAAATTTTCATTCTTCAAGGGAGCTTGTATTTTTTGATCTTCCTTTTTTATTGGTCTTTGTTGATTAGGAGGGTTTTGATTTTTTCTGAAATCATTTTTGGGGTAAGAGTCAGACTTAACCTATTCAAGTTCCATACGGGTTATTTTATTTGACAATTCTTTAATCACTCTAGCCATGTCGTCCACCCTATCGTCTGAGGATCTATTGGACCCTGAAGGGCCAGCTAGCTCTCTAAAGCACTTGGTATCTCGGCTTCTAGTCTCCACTCTAGCCTTAAGTTTACCCGAGGCCATCATGTTAGATTCTATCTCTACCGCATCGTCTTGCATACAGTTTAAGGTGGCTCCCCTTCACTCTCGCAAAAGTAATGTGAAATTCGGCTCGAAAGCTCCGGTGAAAGTCACTTTGGCCGCGGGTTGAGATGGTTTGACTTCAGCTGGGATTTTATTGTACAGTTTGTTGAATCTCAGAATGAATTCCATGACTGATTCTGAGTTCTTTTTCTTCAAAGACCCAAATTCGGTTAGATAATAGAGATGATATTTTCACTCGCCCCATTGTCTAAGGAAAGCGTCTTCCAAAGCATCATATGAAGGGATAGAAGTTACGGGTAAGCTCTGAAACCAAGTTCAGACCTGACCCTCAAAAGTTTAGACAAGGAGTCTCGAATATACATCCTCGTGCTCGATACTGAAGATATCTGTGAATTGGTCAAAGAAGTTAATATGTTCAGCAGCGGTCAGATCTCCCTCCCCTGTGAATTTCGGTAATTTTTTTATGTAGTTTTCTGGAATATCGTGTAGGGGGACGGGTAACACCAAAGGGGCGTATCGGGCTGCGACTTTCGCAAAAACTCTGGGAAGGGGGGGGAGGCCCTTGACCTCCACCTCCTCCTAGAGGGACTCCTCCTCCACCTCATACTAGAGAAATACCTCCCCCACCTCCTCCAAACCCTCCTCCTCCTCCTATAAACCCTCCACCTCCTCCTCCGATGGCTACCATCGTTGTTTGTGGAAAGTTATAAAGGAGGTTTTCAAAAAATAAAAGGGAAATTTTATTTTCTTCACTAAGAGGAGACTCTGATGAGGAAGGATAAGGAACGTGAGGAGTTGGTTCCTCGGACTTGCAAGAGACGGAATCGGGAAAACTGACGGGTGTGGGAAACGAGTGTGTAACACACTCTTCAGGATTTGGAAAAGTCGGGAAATTCAAATGAAGATAAGATGGTATTTTAAAAGCCGACAAACCTTCAAGAGGGCCCTCTCCCCTCTGTACTAAAGGGACTGTTGGATGAATCTCACTCCTAATTTCAGAGCAGATTGGGGTTGAATGTTTAGCGTCAAAACAAGGACTAAATGAGGTCGAGGGTTCGAAAGGACTCTTGGCCTTTGGTGATGGGATTGCAAGTTGGTAAACAGCAGTGGTAGGCTTGAAAGAGCCTCTCGCCTTTAGAATTTTTTCAGGATCGGTAACGGGTGTAATCTGCTCACCATCCGGGTTTTTTCTGGTATTCCTTCGATCGAATGCTAGTTTATTTCTTCGTGGAGTCACCAAGTGAAAGATAAAAATCCTTAAAAGGTGTGTACTCTTTGTTCACTATCAAAGGGTAACACTTTCAACGAAAAACAAATGTCGTTTTCCCAGGGAAAAATATTTCGTAACTTCGGTCCCCGGCAATGGCACCAGAAAGATGTTGTTCCTGAGTCTGTACTTAAGGCTGAAAAGTAAAATGTCAAGGCATCCGAAAGTGGTTAGGATAAGGAGAAGGGAAAATGTCAACCTTCAGAGAAAGAGTCTAAGGGAGATTTCTTCGTTGGGGTTGTCTGGCTTCGAACTGCTCCTGAATAGTTATGTCTTGTTCAATGACTGCCCATGATTGCTCAAGTTCGGCTCGGTTAGTTGTTGTTTTAAGGATAGTGTTGAAGAGGTTTAAGGCAATGTGCATTTGGTTCAATAATCTGGGTTCAACGTTAGGTTGAGTTGGTGTGGGAACTGTCATGGGGGAACAGTACAGGTAAGAGAACTGTTAAGAAAGGTTGAGTGCTATCTCAGTTTAGTTTTATAAAAGAGAATTCACGGTTGCAGTATTAACGATGTATGCAAATCTAAGGCTCGTTCCCGTAACTGTATTATATTTTAATAAAAGGGGCGAGATGGGAGAAAAACATTAAGCCGTTTACGGTGTCAGGTTCCTACCAGGGGAAAATCTCATGAAGTAAACGGAAGAAGAAAATATTTAAGAAAATAACCGATGTAACAAAAAATGCATGTAGAATTCTGAAACTGCAAATTGGTCTTACACAGCTGATAGCTGGTGCAGAGGAAAGGCAATAAACAATTACAGAAAACCCAAAATTATTTGTTATAGTAGTGGTAGTACTAAAGTATAATGAAGCACATCAATTACGAATATGAATTGAAATTGAAAATGAGGAACAAGAAAGAAAACTTGTAATACAAAAGTGACGGAATTGAGAATCTTGGATCTGCTTGTATTAAATCTCAATGCAAAAACTCTATTACAAAATCTCAAAAGGGTCCAGCCCTGTTTATTTCTCTCTGGGGTATATCTATACAATTTCTGCAAAGCAGGTAGAATCTCAATAGTCGCAAAAATTTCAGTTATGAAAGAGGAGAGAGAAATCGCTCCATCTCCCCTAATTTGTCTTCACTTAGTGCCAGGTGCTTGTCTTCCCGCGGACTCGGTGCAGGCGATACATCTTTCCACAATTTGAGATACGAGCCGTGAAGGTTCCACTTGACAACTGGCCTTGGCGAAGTAACATTCTTGGGCTAACTACTGCAACTTGTCCCCCATTTGTGCATCGATGATGTCGAGGGCACTTAGTTGCGCGTTGGGCTGGATCAAGTGCTTGTCAATTCAGGCCATGTCCACCCTATCTATCTGAGAGATATCGGCCGAATATCTCTCATCCCTCTCTTTCAGATCAAGCGAGATCTATTCTACATTCATTTGCATTAATGTTTCTGTGTCACCTCCACTGTCCATACCCAACAGCTCGCCATCTATAGAATTGAAGGCTTCTTCTAATGAATTAGTTACCTTTTGGGCTTGTTCCTCGCCCAGGGCAATGTTGTGCTCCCAATCCTTCAACAGAATATTACCTCTGGTTTGTTCTGGGATGGTGAGTCCGGGAGAACCTGCCAAAACTCTATTGTTCGTGGCTATCACCGCCTCCTGGAAGGCGACCTGAGCCGCTTCAGCATCCCTTTCTTTGACAGTCAGGTTCTCAGAAACCTGATTCATCAACAGACAATTCTCTCAGATCGCTCCCACTTTGGCGAGCAAACTCTGTTGTGCCGAAGAGATTCTGTTCTGAATCTCGATCGCTCAGGATTTAAACCCCTCGACGTCGATCATCCTGCTTTCGACGATCTCTACCTGGGCCTACAGCTCTGCAATCATAGTCCTTTTTTTCCCTACCTGTATCCGACCGTCTCGGACCACTAGATGTGCTTGCTCGAGCTTGGTTTTAAGCACTTCTATCTCATTTTTATCAGCCAGTCGGGCCAGTTCTATCTCTGCGCTTACCTGGCCTTGAGCATTTTCCGTGGTCGAGGACAATCTGGCCTCGAGAGTCCTGATTAGGTGATTTTTCCTATTGAGCTGGTTTTTTAGAAATCCGACTGAAAACTGATTCGCGGATGCATATGCTCCTATCATTCCTGTGATCTCCATGGCGAATTGCTCTTTCTTTTTGTTCTTTCCGTCGGTCATAACTTTGAATTTCTTAACAGTCGACTCTCCCTCTTGGTAGAACTCTCTTTTCACCACCGCTTTTCTCTTTTTATCAAAGAAAAATTCATTTGGAGGAAGTTCCTCTGCTCTTATGGGCCTCAGTTCCTCATTGAAAATCCATCCCTCTTCTATATTTCCATGCGTCGACTGCTAGGGGGTGACAGAAGTGATGGGTTCCCCGATTTGTTTCACTTCTTTTCCTGGGGTGTCGACCGGGTCCTGCTTCTTCGGAGGTTCAGGGGTCTTTGTCTCAGTTTCCGGATTCTGTTTCTTTGGCGGGTCTAGAGTCTATGCCTCTGCTTTGGGCCTCTTTATCTGTTTCCCCTCGTCTTGGAATTTTCCCGAGTCAGGAGCTGCATATTTAGGGCCTTTAGTATCCTTCGGTCCCGTCTTGGAAACGTTCGGACTCCCTCCTCGCAACACAGCGGGAAGACAATTTCGTCTGTGCTCCTGAAATTTCAATACAAAGGTCATGTCTTCGGGTTCTAAGGATTGGATACGAGCCAACACTTCCTCATAAGACCTCACCCCTCGGAAAATGTCATCCGGGGGTGAAATATCATGTTCAAACCTCTTTAGCCCACAATTAACTAAATGGTTGCTCACAACTCTCTAAGGATCATGTTTTTTATAGTCGATGGAGACCAAATTCAGGTCTTCCAGGGTTGCAACCTCGGCTTTGGCATGCCCGAAATCCAATAAAGAATCAGAATTTAGCCGAATGGGAAAAGACGGCCACACCTTCTTTGAAGAGGCTTTGAGTTCTTTACTCACACTGCCAATCACTGTTTGCCGGGCGACCTCGCGATAAGCTAGCTTGTCGGGGATGAAAAATGATAGTGCAAGCGGGGGAACAGCAGCCCCGAACACTCTGAAGTAGGAGAACTCTGTCTCCACGTACCATTCCGCTATACCACTCAGATTTGCAGTGATGATGTCTGAGATACGAGGTGGTGGATGACCAAAAATGGCGATATGCAGGGGCACCATCACCTAGTTGAAAATTTCGTATATGAAATTGTCCGCTTTATTTTCCCATAGATTTTCGTGATCTACATGTACGGGCCTGTCTTTGGTCGTATTCCAATCCCAGCTCATCAAGGGGAATGGTGTCATGGAACATATCGCATCCATAATATATGGGGACATGAAAAATGAGGACGGCCTCCCACTTGCCTTCTGCTCCCGATACTCTGTGACCCGGTTGGCAAAACTGTCCGAGAGTATCTTTTCCCAGTTAAATGAGCAACCTTCTGCGACCCGAAACATGAGAGGCACCCACACAATGAAGAAATGTGATGTGTACTCCCTCCCAAATAGTCGGCATGTCATCATTGCCACATACTTATACTGTGGCTCCAGCAAAGCGATTGAATAAATGCCCTGGTCATTTGCTCTGAATTTTGTGGAGCGCAAAACCCAATCCTTTATCAAACCGGGCATGGTTTTATCATATTGTATGCACTCCTTCTCTTTGAATTCCTCCAGGAATTCAGCACCATACGTGTATTCAGATGTTGTCAGGAGCTTATACATGGTTTAGATATGCTCCGGCCTAAAAGTCCCGACCGTGACCCACTGGTCGTTCATGATAGTTCTGGTGGCTAGGTCTATGTGATCCAACGCCCATCGGATCATATCATAATATGGGAGCAACCGTGGTCGGGTTGCTACCCTGTGCATTCCGGATTGAACAACTATCTTGTATTTAGTGTTGAGGTCGTCGCTTTCATTGTCGTCTGAGTCTGAATAATTCACCAACTCCGATTGCAGAATGTCTGAAACAAACGACCAGCTAGGGACTGAGTCAACACTCCGGGGTGAAGTGTCGGAGACATTATCTGAGCCTTGCCCTACGACCTAGACATTCGCCTTTGCTGCTTTCCGTGGAGCCATAGCTGAAGCTTGTGTTTTCGCCCTTCTACAATAGAACTGCGTATACATGCAGAAATCAGTTCACTCAGAAATGATGAGCTCTGCGTGCTTATGAAAATGCTTTCATTATAATAAAATGAAACTCTTATATATATTTGAAAATTCAGTACTTTTCGAAATAAGCCTATAAAATCATAATTAGAAACAAATTAATTGCGTAAAATATGATCTTATATGCATGGATTTACCCTACTTATCCATAAATGTCATAAATTTCTGGCGGTTTGACAGTCAGTCGAAGCATGGAGAGAAAATGCCTACCTCGGGAAACGTGTAGGCCTCGAGGCACGAGATATATCTCGCTTTATCTTAAATTATCAAATCTTACCACCGTTCATTAATTCCTTGTTGTTCGCTACTTCATGGATTTTCTTTTAACACTTTGAGTCTCCAACTCCCGAGATCACGAGGACTGATTTTGGCTTAATTAACAGTAATCACGATTTGGAGCATCATTAACTTTATAATCAATCTATTTTCCATATCGCAACTTGGAACTTCGAAGACAAGTTTCTGGGAGATTCGTATGCCGAGTCACGAAACCATGAGATGGAGATAATTAAGACTCAATTAAGGGAAAGAAAATCTTGGATTAGGCGGTTAATTAATCATGCTATAATTAAGTCGCAACTTCGTGAGTCGGGGTTTTAGGCACCGTAACTTTTGAAAAGATAGTGCCGAGTGGCAAAATGCTGAGAACAGATTTTAACCATGGTTAGCTTTTTTTCCTTTAATCCTTGACCAGGGTTAGCCCAAAAGAACCTCGTGTTCTCGTCTCTCGGAGCTGTAAAAATAAAAGTTCAAACTTGGCGAACGCCCAGGTGCGAAACCCCAACGACGTTTAAACATGAGTTAAAGGTTTTACCCTGGTTACTGTCTTGAGTGAAAATATAAAATGACTTCGCCGTTTCGCGACTCGGGATGTGTGAACTTATGAGTTATAATATCCAACTTGCGAGATCCCAAAGTACAACAAAAAGGAGCAAACATTCTTATGAAAGTGGACTTGTTTTAAAGAGTAGAAAATCATCGCTTTTTAGGTGACGAGTTTTCAGAGGTCTCATCATCTCGGTAGGAAAATAAAATCAACTTTAGATTTCACGTATCAAAAAATGACAATTGTGACAGGCCCAAAAACAAAAGAAGCTCCAACAGTGTCTCCTAAATATATACCTCCCAAGGATAATAACTAGCCCTGAGGTGGAAAAAATACCCAAGTTAGGGAGGCGAGACTCCGAGTGTGCCACCTAGCATCGTCTGCGTATCCAACAAACACCTCTAATTCACTTGACATCTACCACAGTGATAAAAGATAACATAAACAATGACACATGCATAAAACCAAAAGAAACCAGAAAGTAATAGTACAAAGACTATATATATGTTACAAAAAGTTACCCAAGGTGACCTACCTATGAGTAATACTTCTTGAGGTAGAGCCCATTTCTAGGCTCTGCCAAAGCATTTCCCTCAAATTCCACTAGACGATAAGCGACCATTTTTAGAATCTCTTTTATGATGAAAGGTCCAAACCACATGGGTTTGAATTTGCCTACCCCCAGGGAGTCCTTATCCTTGTCATAGACCAAGACAAGATTTCCTTTAGAGAAAATCTAAGGATGAACGGACTAATCATACTAACACTTGAATTTTTGTTTGTGAGCCTCATTGGCCAAGGCCACATCACGACACTGCTCATTGAGCCGCTCAAGGTATAATAACCGCTCTTCAAGTGGAGAAGTGTCTAGCAATAAATGTACCACCAATCTTAGGGACATTATCTGACATTCTATACGAAAGACTGCTTCGAGCCCGTAAACGAGTTGAAAAAGGTGAGAAACTAGTTGTAGTCTTAATAGACGTTCGGTGAGCCCATAATGCTGAGTATAAAATCAAATTCCAATCTGACTTGGCCGAATTGATCGTTCATTGTAGAATGGTCTTAAGAGATTTATTTACAACTTCCACCCGACCATTCGCTTGGGGGTAGTAGGGTGACGAATGTTCTTGCCGCATCCCAAGTTTTGATGTTAATTCGGTCATCATTTGGTTCTGAAAGTGACTGCCATGGTCAGTGACAATATCTCTCATGACCAGAGGCTAAAAAGTCAACTCATGACCCCCCAAAAAATATTTATGGAAAAACAAACAAAAATCAAACATGCAAATCATGCAATAAAAAACAAAACATGCAAACTAAGAATCATGAAAATAAACTATGCAAATCAAACTGAAACCATGTAATAATAACAAAGTAAAACCAACTAAACTTAATAAAAACTAAACTAAACTTGAAGTCGGAACATAACTAAAATCAATTATAAGGTGAATGATTGAAACAAAGAAAAAAAGAAAAAAATCCTATGTAAAAAGAACTAAAAAACCATAACTAAATTATGATCTCATGACCTTTATTCTATAAACCAAAATTGAGCCAACAGCTTATTTAGAAAATAAAAATAAAATTAAAACTAAGTTACTCTTACCCTAACCTATAATGGCTCAATCAATATTATTAAAAATCATAAATCCAATGTAGCCATTTAATTACCTCACAGTCAATCAGGATATCAAGGCATTTTGTAGGCTTGTGAAACTAAGGCATAAGGTATTTTTTTATTGAAATAATTAAAATCTTATGCAATTGTTTCAAAATAGAAAGTGTTGGACACTTACTAGTTTGAGAAAATTGTTTGGAAAAAAATAATTTCAAGAAGTTTCCAATGATATATTTAAAACCATTTTGGCAATTAGGGAGTATTAAAAATGAAAGCAAAGGTAAGTGATTTACTTGCTCATGGAGATTAGTTTACAATTTCAAAATAAATTCAACTGGAAATTCTTCTTGGTTCAACCTGTTGCTTTTGGTATTATGTGTGATGATGGGGTGACTTCCTATTATTGGCCCTCCATGAAAAGATGAATATTATGTTGGTACTCCTTCCTCTATCTTTTATAACACATGAATTTGTTCAAAAATATTAGAGATTTCAGGTTGAATTAGTTCCATGTATGATATATCAAATATCAAATCCAATTCTTGAAAATAAACATTTTCATGAAAAGTAGGACTATCATAATCAAACTCTATTTCCTTATATTCAAGAAATTATGATTGTAGGGAATTATCAAAATTATGCACTCTGAATGAACATTTACTCTTATTTTCTGTTCTATCGATCCATGTTTGACAATCTTCCTGCTTTCCTACATCACTCTGTATTTTATTTCCAAAAGAAGGGTCAAATATATGACAAGATGATGAACAAAATAAAACTGAGTAGAGGTCATAAAAGTTTTCATATTTTGAAATTGATTTGATTTCTTTAGCAAGATAATTTTCACAAATAGAAATAGATTGATTATTCTTTTGAACTTTATATGATATAAACATCTTGGTCCATTTTATTTTAATTTTTGTTGTAAATTTACTTGTTTCAATGAAAGAGTATAGTTTAGAGATCATATCTTTTTCATTATCTTCCTATTGTTCATGACCATCAAGGGAAGATACTGGCTCTATATCAACTCTGGAAATTGATTCTTTTTCAAAGACTAGTTCGAAATCATCTTTTAAAATAGCACCTTGAAACTGTTCCTTGTAATCAGATTGTAAAAAACAATAGACATGCAGATCAACATGAGATGTTTCAATAATTGGAATAATTTCTTCATATTTTGAAAATACTGAAATTTTGTTATGTAAATATGGATCAAAATCATGAAAAACAACTTCTTGCAAGTCGGAGGTGTGTGCAATTCCCAAATTGTCCTTTTCTATACTATTTCTCAAGTTAATGACTTTCACATCACTAGTTTCAATAATGGGAAAAAAAATATTTGCAGTGATTCCACTTCTCCTAATGGTAGTTGTAATGAATCTATCTTAAGAAATAGTGAGAATGAAATATCAGGTGGGAAACAATCAGGATGTTGAGAATTTTCCTCTTTGTTTGAGAGTACACCATTTTTTTCAAGGGAAAAGAGAAGGTACATAAACTAGTCAAGGATTTCTTGGATAGGAGGTCTATTATTTTCAGGAAACCTAGAACAAATTTGCATGAATATTTGATGGAAATCATCCAAAGGTTCATTATGTTCCTACGAATTTTTATCAGTTGATTAAAAATCTCTTCATAAGCATTGTATTCTTGATAACCTTGTTCATGACATGATGATATAATAAATTATGGTGGAGGATACTCTTGATGACTTAGATCCTTCTCATTACTCATTAATGACTTTTTATCTTCATGAAAATAAAATAAATAGGAGGACAAGATACAAATTTCATATATAGAGGGTTTGCCACTTTCACAAAATCTATCATAAATCGGTGCAACCTTAAAAATAATTCATCAAAAGATTCATCTTTCATTTTCTGTTTTTTATTAAGTTCAACACAATGTTCGTCCTAGTCATAGTTATCATGTGCATCTAGGAAAACTTCCATGAAAAGTCTCCAACTATGGATTGATTCCACTGACAATGCCTTATACCAAGCCTGAATTCTTCCTTCCAATGTGAAATTAAATAACCTACCTAGTTAAACATCTTGAAAAACCTTAAGATTGTTACATGTAAGATTAAATTCACTAATATTCCTACATGCAGAGGTATTATTTTCACCATCAAATTTTATTTTAGACAAGATTTATATTGTCTTTTTTTAGATACCATGTAAAGGTCTCGAGAGACTAAAAGCATGATCCTGTGTAGGAATATGGACAAGAGCCATGGGTTAATACATTTTTAGAAAATAGCTCCACATGGGCCGACTTGTCATTCATGCCCTCCTTCGACTACTAATTTTGTTGAGGGGGTTAAATTCCCTATGCTCAATAGTAGGGCTTAAACCCAAGGAAGAGACCCAATTAGAATCTTCCCTATTTGGTATGGAATAATCATCTGAGATAATGGTTCAGTAACCGTTTGATGGACTTTAAAAGCTATATGATCTCATTATTTTTTTGTGTGTGTGTGTTTTAAGTCTATCTATTTTAGAAAATAAGTAAACTAAGGATTTTGGAGAAATATTTGTCGAGTATAACCTATCGAAAAAATCAATGAAAACTATCTAATAATTTAGATTCCAAAAGAAATAATTCCACTAAGAATATATTACTCATCAGATAGCATCCAGGAAACAATAACTAATTAACAACAGAAAGCGATAAAATTTAACTGCAAGACATTTAGAAATAATTCCACAATATTCCAGATAATGAAAAATAAGATTAACTAATAAAGAAAACAATAATTTACCGAAAGTATCCAACAATTCATTCAACCAAATAAGATATCTTAAAAGTATTGAAATCATTACTAGATGTTTGCAACATTTAATCAATTGTAGAATAATCCACGATGATGAATAAACACATAGAAATTCAGGAAACCAAAATGTCTTGACTCTGAAGAGTTTTTGAATTTAGACTTGAAATAGTTCTTTGGTTACAATCCGCTTGATATAAATTCATAGATAAAAAAATCTCTTGAAAATAATTCCAGAGATAAAAGACCCTTTACTTAGAGGTCAATCTCTTTATTTATATGATAAAAACTAATTTAATTATGGAATAAAAATAAATTTGACTTTATTAAAAGTCATGCAATCTCCTCATGTAATTTGCATCTTCAATAAACAAAATTATTGATAAATAATCCATGAAAAAAATCCATGCATTTAGCCACATATCCAATTAATTATTGACTTCAATTCTTCCATGCTCATCCTCATAAATATTTCCTTGATTAAAGAATTCAACCCATTATTCTTTCTTTAACAACCTCACGCATGCATCTTTAATTTGATTATTTATTTATTTTAGGCACATTTAAATATGGCTGAGTTTTTCTTCAACCTTTGCTAATCATTTACTTCTAAAATTAGAATTTTCATGCATCAAGTCACCAATTCTTCCAACTCTATTCTCATGTTTGTGTTTTTAAGCTAATAGAAATCTACCATTTTGCAGCATGTAGTATTGAAGTTCTTCTCACCATGCAAAATGATTCCCCGTGAATGTACTTGGTTCATAAAAAATGTATATTAGGAATACAAATATCTTTTTTTTGTAACAAATTTATCAGATAAAATAATTAATTGATTTTAAAACAAAATTATTCAAATCACTTCCCTCACCTTGATTTCCATTATTTCATAAACCTGAAACAAACCGTGCCAAATAAATAAAAACTTATGAAATAAAAGTTTTATATATTGATGATACCTTTCCAATGATATATATGATACCTTTCCAATGATATATCGTATCTTTATTTTAAAAATAGTAAACCAAACATATTGAATCATGGAAAACTTATAACTACAAAGTTGTATATCTTGAATATACCTTCCCAACGATATAAGGACCAAATCAAATGAATTTTTGGATCAAACATTATTGATAAACTACAAAACAAGTTTTTTTCTCTCAATGGCTACTTTTAGAACGTTTTTGCACTACAGAAAAATATGTCATTTTTTAGCACAACTCATGTGGGAGGATCAAAGGTCAGAATATGTTCTTTCCTATTATTAGATGACTAAGATTCATTCTATGGCATTGTTTTAATTTTTATTGGCGGTCAGGAGAATGCGTTTTTTTTGGAAATTGTAAGGCTTAGCAAATATTGTCGATGCCTGATGAGTTCATCGACATCAATGGATATCTGTGTCTCCCAACCAAAGTATGCAATTGACAACCCCAAATGTCGATGATTGATGGAAACATATGTACCATGATGACATGGAAGTTGATGAGGATTGTACAATGGTGTGGCAATGTGACACATGATGTAGGCATGGAAAAAGGAGGATTATTGGTGATGTGGAAAAAATAATAAAATGAGGTGATGTGTACAGCTTGACTGGTAACATGAATTCTTAACATGTCAAATGATGTGGAATTCCTAAAACTACAAGAAATGTACCTGATGCAAGTCAAATATTTGGATGGTCCAGATCCATTCACTTTTGTTGTCATATGACTAGGATTCTCTCTCCAGGTGAAAGTTCATCAACATTGGCCTTTTTCCATAGGTTGTGGCATGTTGAATTATTTATGGACCAATGCCAATGATTCCATCGACAATCGGCAAAAAAAACAATGTTGAGTAAATTCTACATGTTTTTTATGTTAGCAATGCTTAACGATTCCATCGAAGTTGGTGGAAAAGTGTGTATGCTTACCAAAAAGTTCCATCAAAACCCCCTACGACGATGAACATGAGAGAAATATGTACTATGATTATGTGTGCAATGACCTAGTAGATGACAAGGCAACTGTTGTGGTAGAGACATAGTCTAAATGATGACTTGGTAGTCTACATGATGGATGACATGGCGAGTGACATGGAAGGTACATGAGTCAAAGTGGAGAGTGACATGGAGTGTTAATGTGGCTAGCACAGAAGGTAACGTGGACAACCTAGTCATTGAAACAAACACTAATTTTGTGATAAAAATAAATGACCGATAGTTTCCCTTATCTATAATCGGGCGGATATGAATCATTCTTTGGAAAAATGGGGTCATCAATCATCAGAAAAATACATTATCTATTTCACAAAACCCATAATATTTCCACCGACGTCGATGGCTCATCAACAATTGACAAAATATGTTAACTCTTTCGAACTCCAATGCATTTTTCTGATGCTTGATGGTCTGATCAATAATCGGCGGAATTTGTTATACTTTTTGAACTTTCTTAGCTTTCTATTGATCCTGATCATCAAAACTTCTCTTAGACTCTCATCGACATCTACATTATTACATTTGTTTTCCTTCCTTGATGCAAAACATGAGATTTTTTGGGTTTTCTTGAGATTTTTAAATGAAAAGAAAAAAAAATGGAAAAATGCATAAACTAATCAAAGGATAAATATGAAACCTATGAAAATACCAAAAGAAGAAGGCACAAATGATAAAAATAAAAAGTGGTACCCAAAAATTGAAAATTGTGAAGGTGTGTTGAGGATGCAACATGTGGTTCATTTCCTTTTTCTACAGACTTAGGAAAAAAACATGTTCATGCATTTTTTACTTTTAGAAATATTTTAATAACATTTCCAAGGTCTAAGCGCCCATGGCTTAGCCCCCTTCCTAGACTCTTATCCCCCTTTCCCTTCTAGTGGAGTTTATCCCCCTTACTCTTTTGTCTAGTCGATCTGCAATAATGGTGCATTTTTATTAATATATGAGTGACTACATTTTACAATAATAGTTGCGCTAGAATTTCAACATCTAGGATCTTCAGCCTAATAATCACATAGGCACTTAGGCCCATAATACCCTGGCTCACCATCATATAGAAAATAAACATATGTACAATTATAACTGGGGATCAACCTGGGGTATTACAGAGAACTCCTAGAAGACAATGTAATACAACTGAAATACTTTCCAAGAAATATGTTTTGTGGGGAGAAAACATAGTAGATAATGGTGATGTGTCTATAACCATATCGACGGAAGAATCGTGGCATCAAAGGTAAAATTCGAAATATGTAGAAATCAGTTAGGAGTTGTAGAGAATTCATTTCTCCGTTAAGGGGGAGTGTTAGGAAAGTAATGTTAAAATAAATGAAAACTTTTGGCTTCCCATGGAGGTTACAAAAATGGTTGGATTTCTATTCTCCTGAAACATATGTCTAATTTATATATTAATGAACAAATCTTGAGAGGAAAAATGTGTGCATGAGCAATTAATCTCACAAGTGCCTCTTCCTCTCTCTATGCGGTGTATTTTGTATTAGGCCCCACATCCCCCCTTTTTTCCAAGGTAGTGTTTAATACATTTTTTAATCCTTTGAAGTTATAGTTTGAGCCATTATTTCAAATCCCCTAACAATAGATCTCTTTGGTACTCCAATATTAAAGGCGGATCCCACATACTATGTAAAAATTTAAAGTATATGAGCATTGGGACCTTTTCCATGGATCCCTTTTTGAAATGTTTTCAAATATCACTTCATGACCTCGAGTAAGCCAATGTCCCAATAAAAGGTTGACCCCACCACGTGTTAGGATATTTAGAAACTTAGGAGTTAGTTAATATCAACTTGTTCTAATGTGTCATTAGGTAACAACATATTTCTTTAGTATGTATTAGTATGCATTTGTAGTTAGGTAATCCGATGGTCATGATATGTTCCTGACATAAAGTGATTTGATGGTTCATATTCTCCTCTATCTTAATGACTACATTGATATGTGGCTTAGAACCTGATTGGTCCATGATCTCTATTTAAATATCATGGAGGGTCATTTTACGATGATCGATTATGAGAAACTCTCTTGTAAATCTCTCTGTAATATTTTCTTTTGCATTAATAAATTTCTCCAAGTGGCCACCTTGGTTGGGGTTGTGGATGTTTCCCCATGGGGTTTTTACCATGTAAAAACATCAGTGTTTTGATCTTTGATTTGGTTTTTTGAGTGGTTACTGAAATTATTTGTTCTATATTGGAATACCTATGTTGTCGAACATCATATCAGAGTGTATTTGAAGACCCACTCCCATTGTAGATCGAGATCGTGAAGTCGTGTTTTCGCATCTCTAGTTTCTTCCATTTTCTTACATTTTTGGGCTAAAAGTACTATTCCATTGCATCTAGAGTGCTCGTTTCAGTTAGGAATTCATTTTTTTTCACTTGAAAAGGTGTATGTTTTCCAATGATATGGCCATTTTAGTCATATCGAGAGGTATAACACCTTAATATGCCCTTTTAAATTTTTACATAGATAATATTTTGGTTTTCTATTTTTTATTTATGGGTTGCTACACTTTTCAATTTGTGTATTCTCTTTGTCTTATGCTTTGTGCGATATCCAACATGATTTGAACCACGTTCTTGAGAACCAACATGATTCCTAACCATATTCTTGCAACTGGAATCGTTGATGATATTACCAAGTTGTACAAGTTTGACAACTTTGGGTGATCATATTTTCCATCATTTTTTTTGCTCGTAGCAATGGCTTGAGAAAACTTTGGCATGAGCGGTTTAGTCATCTAAACTATCGATCATTGCAAAAACTATGTAATCAATAAATGGTGACTTTTATTCCTCTTGTTTCTTCCAAAGATGGCGTTTTTGTTGGTTTTGCTCTTGGAAAACATCATTGGGATAATTTTGACAACCATGCCTCTTGGCATGGCTCGACCCCTTTTCAGCTTGTTCACAGTGACTTGTGTGGTTTGATTACCTATCCTTGTTTTTCTAGGTGCAAGTACTTCTTAACTTTCATTGATGACTTCTCCAGACGCACTTGGGTTTACTTATTAAAACTTAACAATGATGTGTTTGACAATTTTTTTTTCTACAAGGACCTTGTATAAAAGAAATATGAACATCAAATGCAAAGGTTAGGAATTAAAAATGGATGTGAATATGTGAACACTAAATTTGACAGTTAATGCACTGCACAGGGCATTCAGATGCAACATACTATTCCATATACACAAAAAACAATGGCGTTGATAAGAGAAAGAATCACACATTAAAATAAATGTTAATTCTATGATCCAATATAAGGGATTGAGTCTTAATTATTGGGTGGAATCCATTAATTGTGAAAATTACATGGTCAATCACACTCCCACTACGGCTCTAAAAAATATAACATCGGAAGAAGCATGGAATAAAATTAAGCCAAATGTAAGTAACTTTTGTGTATTTGGAAGTGTAGCATGGGCTCACATTCCCATTTGCTAAAAGGAAATATTTACAACCTAAAAGTGAGAAGTGCATTTTTGTTCGTTATTCTAAAGATGTCAAAGGTTACATACTTCTTCAACCTCATTTTTATGGGATTTTTTCTCACAGGGATATCCCTAAAAAGATCGGTAAGATCTCCCTAGGATTGTCCTAGCAAACCTAGACATGAGTGGCTATATTTACTATGGTTCTCCTAGAAACAAGCAATAAGATCACACACGAGGAGTTGGGAGAATGGAATACCATTTCCTAAAGGTTTTCCTTAGTGTATTCTTGGTTGTTGTAGTCCTGAAGTTCCAACTCCAACTTGTACAACCTACTTCCTTCACACTAAAGACAAAACAATACTATTGTAATTTGTCTTCCTAGTGTTAGGATCCTAGATCTAGCTTAGATCTACCCTGATATATAGTATAAAAGATCAGATATGAATATTCATGCATCAAATACAAACATTCAAGGGGAAAACTAAAATATCTATTAATAACTTATGGAGATTACATACCAAATCATACCTCAACTTGATGAAGATGCATCCTCCTTTAGTTTCCTTGCTCCTTGAATCTCCTAGAAGATCCTTTGTTAGGACAATCTCACTGACTCTTGGCTGTGTTGATGGACACTTCTATAGTCAACATAACATTACTATTCAATTATTTCTCCTCTTTCCCAAGGCTTGACTTTGTTATATATCTCTTGGAGGAGGCTTGGGAGAGGCTTCTAGATATTCTAAAGGCCACTAGAGACTCAAATGATGTGAGTTCCTAGGCCTTTTCCATGAATATCCAACTCATCCCTCTCCTATCACCTCGTAACTCCTCAATTCTATAATTCTGACAGTGCCTCACTTGATGAGGCACTAGTGTCCAATGAGGGCCTTGCTTGTTGTCCACTTGGTGAACCACAAGGATGCCAATAACGGATAAAAAAGAGTTCACTCCTAAGAAAAATATGTATTTAGGATTCTATCCTCTGATGTCTTCCTCTCTGACCTATAAGGTGGATATTAAGGCTATAACAAATTCCCCCTAATGTGTGAGGTCAAGAAAGGAGTGGATGGCTAAAATACATTACAATAAAGTCCATAAGGTAGAAAAAATGGAGAGCAAAGGAGGTTCATAAAATAAATCATTCCTATAATCAAATGCCAATTATGAGTATATATAGACCAATCCCCTAGGTAGACATGCTAAGTCTCATAATGAGCATGGCCACCAAACAAGACACTGTAGATCCATGAAATGAAGTGCTAGACCATGGCTACAAAAGAATGTAATGTGGATCTATGTCATGAACTCAATCATATCCACCAACAAATACAATGTGGATGTATGTTAGGAACATAATCATAGCCACCAAGAGATACAATATGGATCTATACACAACTTATAGATATCAGGAAGACCACGAGAATTAAGGAGAGCTCCCTTGAAATCTTCAAATTACTCAGATACACGTGAAATACTCCATCGCAACTTGGTAGGGGATTCTAGAAAGGAATGTTGTGGCCCCAAAACCAAGGTGTTCGTCCCAAACCCCGATGGTACGAATTTATGACATGCGAATAAATGAGTTGATGTTGAGCATGGTAGAAACCGTATGATTATCAGTCATTGATGTATGATGTTAACAAACATGAGGGGACCCATCGATGATGAATATGGAACCCAAGGTACCTAGTACAATGTATCGAGTGTGAATAGAGGATCTGATGTTGACCACTCATAGAATCAATCGATCAAGTTTCAATGATGAAAACCCACTATCAATCACAAGAAGGCCTACCACTAATGACTGCAAGATCCAAGGTACTAGATGGTTTCTAGATCCCTCTCCTAGATATTGTGTTGAGGTTGATAGGAATAGATCCATAGAAGGAGGGAGTTAATGTATCCCCAGTCAATCGACATGAAATAGACACCGAGAGATGATGTGAAGAGAGAGTAGTACTAAGTACAACTGACACAAGAATGGTCGAATCCAAAAGTCAACAAAACAATAGATGGTTGAATCAAGCTTAAAATTACCTTGAACATATAACATGACACAAAGGAGACTTGACAGCAAGACACAAGAGTTGGATGAATATAGTGCAACAACGTAGGAGGCATCAAAGCACTCTCCATGATGACTGGAAGAGTAACTAGTTGGAGGAGTGTCTTTGACTCATAATGTAACATCCCCAACCACCCACAGGCTAGGGCATGCTACCTTCAAGCCCACCCTTGGACTCCATACTCTTACCGATACCTTATTTCATTAATAAGAATGCATAAGATACAAGATTTAGCGACATGCACATCAATATCCAGTAAGCATGCATAATCTAATATTTAGTTAAACGATAATTAAAATACACAGAAAAATACATTCATACACAGATAATAATATCACAACAAACAACACTTATCTTTATAAAAAGGTGACACCAACTGGCTGCATACCAAGGACGTTCCACCCAACCGTAGACACCACTACTCCAAATCTCAATAGTAGTGTCACCCCCAAGCCAGGGCTATGAATCCACAAGGATGGTTCCAGAGTGTACCTGGGTTCCCAAACTAGTTAGTTCTCAAGCTTTCACAGGTTTCCCAACACCCACAACAATCCAAGTACACATCTCTCTTCTGCCCAGCCTATACCACCCAAGAGAATGGATCTCCACCCTTCTCTGCCACATAGTACCTAAGGTAATCCCTCTCCTTTTTGGGGGGGGCCTCCAGCACAGCTGGTTCAGAATCTCAAAGATGGAACTCTCATGACTCACAGTTGTGAGAAAAACAGGGCACATGCCAGCGCATCTCAGACATGTAGGCCTCAGGTCATGGCTGGATTGCACCAGCAACCATTATAGTCAACTATCCCATGGCTAACTCTTAGCAGTATCTTTCCCTTTACAAGCCAAGACGCAGGTGAGGATGGATTAATGGATGGGTAAGTGAGTGCATGGAAGGGCGTGAGGGAAATAATGGTATGAAATGCATAAGGGAAGGAGTGAATGAGCCAACGACCAACAACCAACCCCACAATTAGACCAGGGATGGGTTTAAGTATATCTCGTGGGGAATCAAGAACCTCCTATCCTTCCCCAAGAAGCTCACGTAATAGATCCCCTTTCTTAGAAAAAAAGGGTAATTAAAATAGGAATAAACACTTATGTAATGTCCCCACTTTGGGACATCATCACAGGGCAGAGACTTATGATGACCAGAGTAGCCAGATGGATGTTATAGCGAATACAGGGGAATTTGAGAGGCACTGTGGGGTCCAGTTGGCATTTATCATCATATTCCATCATCATGAGCCATTCCACATAGGTTTGCTTTGGTTTCATTCTATTCCGACGATTTCCATGATTTTGACTATTTTGAGCTATAAGTTAATTAAAATCATTGAAGAGGGCATTTTGGGCACATTATTTGGAGGAGCCTCTCAGTGTAATAGCTCATTGGAATCGGGAGGAGTAGCACTAGAGGATGGGATGGCTAGAAATGACTTTCAGTGGCCAGGGAAGCCACAAGGAGAGATAAGGAGTTTTTCAAAGGTAAAAAAGTTAATTAATTAATTAAAGTGATTTAATTAATTAATTAAATATTAATAAAATGAAAGTCACTTTGGAGGGACAAGGTGAGCCAAAAAGTAT
>ML781031.1:234348-278095 GCA_009831015.1 Picea engelmannii | reverse complement strand
TTGAAGAGAAGGAGGGCATTTTTGAGATCCAGATCTAGTCCGTTTGGAGGGGTTACACTTCAGATCTGACCCTGAGACTTTACCTAGTGACTTGCAGTGTCCCGATCTATATTTCTGGAGAGTTTCAAAGCATTTGGAGGCCTACTTCAGCAGGGCTGACTTATCTAGGGTTCCGGTCATCCAGTGGGGTGCACCATTGAGTGGGGGATTTCAGATCTACAGAGATTGAGAGGGATCTTGGAGATTTAGTCACCTAGATTGTTCTTACCATCACCCGATCTATCATTTGGCATATTTATTAGGGTGATTGGACACTTTTGGCAGCAGGGTCGAGTTATTGAGGGTTTCAGCCTTCTATTGGAGCATGTCATTCTTCAACTGGAGAGTTTGGCATTCAGATCTGCATGTATTGATCTTCATTTCTTATTCAGCCTTTGGAGGCATCTTTTGTATTAGCAGGAGCATTTTGTAGTAGCTCTTATCTATTGTCTATCTTCTTGGCCATCTGTTAAACATTCCAGATCGGCATCTTCATTGTAGCAGGTTTCTCTATTTTATGAATAAAGAAGAATTGAGATGTTTTGGCTTGTCTATCTTATTGCATATGGTTTAGGTATGTTCCATGGTTATCTCTTTATGTTATTTGCTGCATACACACATATAAACACATCTAAAAGGTAGATCAACAAAGTGTTTGATGAAATACCTCACTCAGAAAAAGTTTTAAAAATACACCAAAACAGTGATGATCCTTGCATAATGGCTTGGGATCATTACAACTTATCTCCACAAGCCCCCTCTCTTGTGGAATCATAGCCCCCTATAACTCTAGTCCTTGTTTGTCTAGCATCTAGCCATGTATTTATTATTAGTAATGATAAAAAAACATTACATGTCTTGGACACACTGGCCTTTTAATAATTGTTTGGGCACTCTGACCTCTCAGTATTGTAACAATACATTATTTAAAATGGGGTTCAAAATAGGTGGTGTTACATCCCCTTCCCCTTATTTTGGCATTGTCCTCAGTGCATATACAAAATAGAGATCAAAATCTCAAATTTATTCAAAAAGATGTGGGTACTCTACCTGCATGGAATCTTCATGCTCCCAGGTGGCATCTTTAGGACCGTAGCAGGTCCACTAAACTTTTACCAACTCTATAACTCGATTTCGAAGCATTTTTACCTTTCTGTCCAATACCCGCACTGGCTAAACCTAAAAATATCCCTCTGTCTCTACCTGAATCAGACGCCAATTAATAACATGGTTAGGATCATGTACATATTTCTTTAGTAAAGAGACATGAAATACATTATGAACATTCATGGAAGAAGGCAATGCAAGCATGTATGCAACTGTCCCTATTCTGTCCAATATTTCAAATGGACCACAGAATCTGGCTTACATCTTTGTACAACTACCCAATTTCAAAGAGTTTTTCTTGGGCTTCACTTTCAAAAGTACATTCTCCCCTACTTTAAACTCTCTAGATGTCATGTTATTGTCTGCATAAACTTTATGTCTATCTTGAGTTTCCTTTAAATTATGCTTGATCTTAACCACCTGGTCTTTCATGTCCTTGAGAAACTCTGGCCCAAGTACCACTCTATCTGCTGGTTTGTCCCAACTTACTGGAGTATCGCATCTTCTATCATACAAGGCTTAAAATGGGATCATTCTCAATGAAGCTTGATACCCATTATTATATGAAAGCTCAACCAAGTGTAAGTAATCTTCCCACTTAGATGGCTTATCCATCACATACATTCTCAACATGTCTTCAATTATTCAATTGAACCTCTAAATTTTCCCATCTATCTGGGGATGATATGTTGTGCTAAAGTTTATATTTGTTCCAAATCCTTTAAACAATCCCCTCCAAAAATTGGAGGTAAACTTTGTACCTATGTTCGAGACAATTGTCCTAGGTATCCCATGCAACCTAGCAATTTCCTTCATGAAAATTTCTACAATATTAGTTGTTGCATACATTGTCTTCATAGGCACAAAATGAGCAACCTTTGTTAATTTGTCAACCACCACCTTGATTGAATCATGTTTCTTATTCGTTCTGGGTAATCCTGTGATGAAATCCATGGTGATCACTTCCCGTTTCTTCTTTGGGATTGGCAATGGATGCAGCAAACCCATTGGGTGCCTATGCTCAGCCTTCACCTTCTGGCATTCCATACATCGAGCGATGTAATAAACAACATCATTCTTCATTCCCGGCCAAAAGAACTAGCTTCTTACTACTGTAATTGTTTTCTGGTAACCAGGATGTCTAGCATAAGGAACATCATGCATTTCCTTCAATACCAAATTCCTTAGTTCTTCAGAACTAGGAACATAGATTCTATTTTTATGCATGAGTAGTTCATCTTCCTTTATCTCATAATCCTTTATTTTCTGATGTACATCTCCTTGTTGTAATTTTTTCTTTACCTGTAGGTAATCCTGGTCTGTAACAAGTCCATCTAAAATTCTGCTCTTCAAGTCTGACTGATGCATATTGACAGCAGTAGCATGCATGATATGCACTCTTCTACTAAGTGCATCGGAAAATTTATTCTCCTTTCCCTTGATATACTTGATATCGAAGTCATATTCACTTAGAAATTCTATCCATCTTGTTTTCCTGGCATTCAAGGTCGGTTGTTCAAAAATATACTTCAGGCCAATGTGGTCTGTCCTTAATTCAAATTTCTTCCCCATGAGATAATGCCTCCACACCCTCAAGGCGTGAACAATGGTAGAAAGTTCCAAGTCATGGGATGCATAGTTCCTCTCATGTTCCTTAATCTTTCTAGAATCATATCCAATGACATGTCCATTTTGCGTGAGGAATCCCTCAATTCCTTCCTTACATGCATCTGTACATACCACAAAACTTTCATTTGGGTCAACAATCTTTAACACAGGTGCACTAGTAAGTAATTCCTTCAACAGATTAAAATTCTTTGCACACTTGGGTGTCCATTCAAATTTAGTTCCCTTATTTTGCAAAGAAGTGATGGGATGAGCAATCTTAGAGAACCCTACTATGAACCTTCTGTAGTAGCCAACTAATCCCATAAAATATATGATGTGTGACACATTTCTAGGTGTTGGCCATCCTCTAATGGCTTTGATCTTCTTTGGATCTACTGCTATGCCCTGCTATGAAATAATGTGTCCCAAGTAATGGATTTTCTTTTGATAAAAATAACACTTACTCAACTTGGCATACAACTGATGTTCTCTCAGTACTTGCAATACCAGTCTTAAGTGATTTTAATGCTCCTCTTCAGACTTAGAATAGATAAGTATATCATCTAGGAATATTATGACAAACTTATCCAAATAATTTTTGAATATGCCATTCATTAAGCACATGAGTACAACTGGTGCATTGGTCAGTCCAAATGGCACCACTACAAATTCATAATGCCCATACCTGGTCCTAAAGGTTGTCTTATGAATGTCTTCTTCCTTGATTCTTACTTGATGGCATCCTACCCTCATGTCAATGTTTGAAAATATATTTTCTCCTCTTAGCTGATCAAAGAGCTTGTCCATTCATGGTAAAGGATACTTATTCTTTATAGTGTACTTGTTCAGCTGTCGGAAGTCAATACATAGCCTCAAGGTTCCATCCTTATTTTTGATGAAAAGTACTGGTGCTCCCCAAGGTGAAACACTTGAATGTATGTACCCTTTATTCAACAATTCCTCCAACTGCATTTGTAATTCTTTTAACTTTGGTGTGCTCATTCTGTAAGGTGTTTTTGACACCAGGGAAGATCCTAGAACTAAATCAATTGATAAATATATCTCCCTTCTTGGTGGCAATCCGATTATTTCTTGGAATACATCTTCAAATTCCTGTAGTACCAAGAAATCTTTGAGGCTTGGCCCCTTGGTATTATCTGGCTCTTTCACATGAGCTTCATACAATTGACATCCTTTCCTAAAATATATTTTTAGCTATAAGGCTGAAATCTCCCTTATAGAGATGGGTCTTGGAACTCCTTTCACAGTGCTTTGTTTTACATTTCCATCAAGACATGTAAATGCCTTGTTATGACAATCTAGGATAGCATGATGCTTTTCCAACCAATCCATTCCAATCAGAATATCATAAGACCCCAATGGTATTATATTATATCAATACTAGTATTCATGCCATTAAGTCTTATGGAACAACTTCTGACCATATCATGGATTCTTCTTTTGGTTCTAGTGGCTAACTAAACCAAACTTGCTTTTCCAAGTTTACTTTTATCCAAATGTAATCTATCCACTATCTTAGGATCAATGTAGAAATGACTTTCTCCTAAATCAATCAAAATAGCAACAGGTTGATTTATGATCTTACCTTCCACCTTGATCATATTGGACCGGTACTCTTCTTGTCGATCATTTAAAGCTTCATAGATTATTCCCATATCTTCGACTATTGTAGCCTCTTGGATGTTGTGCAGAATCTTCAATCTGTATTTTCTGTGTAGGCAATCCTTGTACAGGTGATCTTCCTTGCATCCCCATCATTGGATTGGTGGTATTCCCCTTTTTACCAAGGAATCTTCTTTCTTGAAATCTCCCTTAGAATACTGATATTGATGATTTCTATTAGGCTCATTCCTATTGAAGGGAGGTTTGAATCCTTTCCTCCTCTGATCGCAGTTCACATTCCCTTCCAATATTTTTGAAGGGATTCTCTTCCCTCACCTTGCTCATACATGTATTTATCCTTCCAAATGGCCCCAGTTAAGGTCTTGGGTTCATCATACTTGATATTTTCCTTAAAAAAGGCTAGCAGTCCACTTAGAAATCTCTGTATTTTCACTTTCTCATCACCAATGAACCTGACATACTTTAACAATCCCAAGAAATTCTTCTCATACTCTTCCATAGTCATGCTTCCCAACCTGAGTTCAAATAACTCCTGCATTTTCTTGTCATAGAAATGCTCTGAGAGGTATTCCTTCTAGAAGTACTTCTTGAACTTCTTCCAAGTGATCCTACTTTCATTAACATGTTCCACTTTCTTCACTCGGTCCCGCCACATTGCAACTTTCCTGTCTAAATGGTAGGTGGAAATCCTAGCTTCTAGGTTGGATGAATAGTTATGCAACTGAAAATATCTCCTGAGCCCAAGAAACCATGCTTCAGCATCATCTTCCTTTTCTCTTTCACCCTCAAAGGAAGGTGGCTTGATCTTCCTCAGCTCTCCTTGCAAACTATCTACCTATTGTTTCCTTCTTTGGTGTCTGACAAGAGACACCTTTGGACTGCTTACACAATATTCCGATGCATAAAAATTTCTTTCTGAGTAAGGAGGTGAGTGGTGTCCATGAGCTCTTCTATCACTTCTAGAATAACCATCTCTTCCATGATCATCCCTTCTTTCCTGGAACCTGCCTTCTTCCTCATGTTTTGAGTTTGATCCCTTCTTTGTTTGTCTTTGCAACTGATTTAAGTTGTGCAACACTCAAGCATTTATCTGACTTTTCTCTCTCATCAATCTCTCATTGTTTGGTTTGTATCTTTTCACTTCCATCTTCAGGATTCTTATTGTTTCTATTAACGTTTCCTGCTCTCCTTTTTCCTTGCGCCCATTGGAATTTTTCTCTACATTACCAACTCTAGTATTCTAGTCTTTAGCCTCCTTATCATGACTGGAGGCTCCCTCACCTTCTTCCATTTCCTCAATATGCATCCTGAGATGATGTGCTTATACCCCTTAATTCTGCAAAATGTGCAAGTGACCATTTTGTTAGAATTATGCATATGATAAATAAAATTTCCAAACCATGTTACATGTCTCTTTATTTTTTTTTATTCATGGAGATCATATCCCCATTCTCTAGAAATAACAGTGTCATGTTATCCTTGGCCGACACAAAATCTCATCTTGTGCAGGTGCTTCCTTCAAACCACCCTTCCAAGTAACCACGACTAGAAATTGCGGCTAAATCCTTCCTTAGAACTTTTATGTCTCGAAGACAACCAATTCATCCCTTAGCCCTCCTTCCCTCAGCTCTCAATTTGCATATGACCATGGCCATGACCCTGTGCTTAGCTGCAAAAAAGGTGCTTGTCTAGAGCTTCGAAACTTTGAAACTTTCAGCTAGGACCGGATCAACGGTCCTCGTCCTCTTTCCTTGCTTGCCTCCTCCCGGAATGCTTTTACCTGGAGTTTATAATCCACCAACAGGTGTCCTCCCATAGATAAATGATTGTGAATCACTTCGGCTCTTTGGGCTTTGAAAGTTTCAAACTTTCCTCCTACACTTTCTCCCGGAGTGCTTTCACTCGAAGTCAACGATCCTTCTACGTGTGTCTTCTGGAATCAACAGTTGATATGTACTCCAGACATCTTTCGCCTCTGGAGTACCTAGTCTCCAGATTACATGATTTTTCTCCACATGGAGAAATAATGGAAGCGGACATGTGGCCCAATCAAGTGGGTGACACGTGTCATGTCCTATCTAACATTTTAATCATCAGCATGCTCAAAAATTACTCACACGTGGCACACATCCCATGTGTCCACATCATCCTAGGTGATGTCTACAAGCCACATCACTTCGATAATTCTAGGATCCACATCACCTCTAGGTGATGTCATCATGCCCCATCACTTTGCCTCTTCAGGATTTGGGACTTTGGTAGTTTCCATGCTAGCACACTTTCAATTCTCCTGAACTCCAAATTCTCGAACTAGCCAATATGTCGCCATGTGTCCTCCTGGATCAGCTGACTAAGATTCACTTCGGGTCTTCACCCAGAGTCCACGAATATGCACCACGTTTCCTCCTTAATCTGATAGTTGAGGCTTACTTCGGGTCTTCGAACTTTGAAAATATCAAATTTCAAAACTTATCTGGCCCCACTGGCTTTTATCCAAAGCCATGGATCTGGTGACACGTGGCTCTCAGTAGATCAATGGCTGAGATCCTTTCAGGTCTTTGAGTTTCACAAATCTCAAACTTCAAACCTCCTCGAAGTACACAGGATTATGCTGTGTTTCCTCTTGAATCGGACGATTGAGGCTTACTTTGGGCCTTCACCCAAAATCCACGGATTTATGCCACGTCTCTTCTGGGCTAGATGACCCAAATTCACATCGAACGATCCACCGCTTGAGATTTACTTTGGACGATCTGGTGACTGAGATCTATTTCGGATGATCAGACGATAGAGATTTACTTCGGCTCTCCGTCTCTCTGGGATTTGGGAGTTTCAAATCTCAACTGAAAAACCTCTCGAACAGATTTCTTCAGAGTTACCGATCTACTGACATGTACCTCTTGGTGATCGAAGGTCACAATCTACTCAACTATTTCACCTCCTCCTCATCCACAAACTTCCAGAGTTGTAGATCTCACGCCACTTGTATCTCTTTCATGATGGATGACCCCAAACTACTTTGGCTATACGGAGTTTCAATGTTCAAGCCCTAACATATCACATCACTTACTGCCTTTCAATATTTGAGGGCACGCATCAGCAATTTTAAGTAACACGCTTTTCGCCCTGCAATTCTCTTGATGTTGACACCTAACCCCTTGGTGAAATTGTGGTTTGGATTGTGGAACCGCCTTGGGAAATTACCTCCCATGCAACTTGGTTCCCCGCAATGCCTCTTGTTCATTGATCTCACTCTCCAATGGGATCTAATGGTGGCAACCTTAACCCTTTCTTCATTTTCATCGGATGACCCTTGTTCACATGTACCTCGATCCAACAATCTTGGATCTCTCTCGATACTATAGTGGCGATCGCTCCCGAATTCAAAGGCGGATAGTCAAGATCCTTTGAATCCCTTTCAATGAGTCTTTGATGTTCTATCTCCTGCGTAGATTCTGCAACACCATTCCTCCTGATATTTTCAACTCCATAGTTAGAGTTCGATTTGTAACCATGAGACTCTGACCAACAGACTGGGCCCATACTGATCGACGTTTCAACCAGAAGCTCTGATACCATTCTATAACATCCCCAAGCCACCTACAGGCCGGGGCATGCTACCTTCAAGTCCACCCTTGGACTTCATACTCTTACCGATACCTTCTTTCATTAACAAGAACGCATAATATACAACATTTAGTGACATGCACAACAATATCCATCAAGCATATATAATCTAAGATTTAGTTAAACAATAATTAAAATACACAGCAGAATACATTCATACACATATAATAATATCACAACAGGGAGCACTTATATTTATAAAAAGGCAACACCAACTGGCTCCAGACCAAGGACGTTCCACCCAACCATAAACAGAACTAATCCAAATCTCAACAGCAGTGTCACCCCCAAGCTAGGGCTATGAATCCACAAGGATGGTTCTAGTGTGTACTTGGGTTCCCAAACTAGTCATCTCTCAATATCTCACAAGTTTCCCAACACACACAACAATCCAAGTACCTAGCTCTCTTCTACCTAGCCTATACCGCCTAAGAGAATGGACCTCCACCCTTCTCTGCCACGTAGTCCCTCAGGCAGTCCCTCTCCTTTTATTTTAGCGCCTCCAGCACAACTGGTCTAGAATCTCAATGCTGGAAATCTCAGGACTCGCAATTGTGAGCAAAATAGGGCAGAGGCCAACGCATCTCAGACAAGTAGGCCCCAGGTCATGGCTGGATTGCACTAGCGACCATTACAACCAATTATCCTATGGATATTTTTCAGAATTTCCTTTCCCTTTCCATGCCAAGATGCAGGTGAGGATGGGTCAATAGATGGGTAAGTGAGTGCATGGAAGGGCATGAGGGAAATAATGGTATGAAATGCATAAGGGAAGGAGTGGACGAGCCAACGACCAATGACCATCGACCAACGACCAACCCCACAATCAGACCAGGGATGGTTTTAAGTATGTCTTGTGGGGAATCAAGAACCCCCTATCCTTCCCCAAGAAGCTCACTTAACCGATCCCCTTCCTTAGACAAAAAGGGTAATTAAAATAAGAATAAACACTTATCCCCTCATGTCCCCTCTCTTGTGGAAACATAGCCCCTATAACTCTAGTCCTTGTCCGTCTAGAAACCATCCATGTATTTATTATTAATAATGATAAAAAAAAATTTACATGTCTTTGGCACACTAGCCTTTTAATAATTTGTTTGGGAACTCTTGCCTCTCAGCGTTGTAGAAATACATTATTTAAAATGGGGTTCAAAACCTAGGGTGTTCAACATAATACTAGAATGACTCCTAGGAAATCTAAAGCCCAATTGTATTATGAGGAATCAAACAGGTTCCATGTCCAAGGGTGACTCGACTGATGTTGTCATTTTTAGAATAGACCAATGGTGAAAAACCCCACTCTTTTATTTTTATTTTTATTTTATTTTTCATCTCCTTCACAGTTCAATGAGCATGAAAGAATGAGACAGGTATGATTTCTATCCATCATGGTTTAACAAGGAAAAAAGAATGATGCAAGTAAGCTCAATGCCTTTTTTGTTTAGTTTTAAAGAGCCCAAAAAATAGATAAAAGTATACTCGTTGGGAGAGAGAAAGTGGCTTAACAACATGCTCCTATGTTCCACACACATGGAACCATCCTAGGAAATGAGGAATGCAAATGGTACTGGAAAGTGAGATCCACTCTTAGCAGTTGTTCCCTCCCTAGGTAGGTTAATGCAAAACGAAGGCCAAATAATGAAAGATACATATGATCAAGGCTATTGGATAGTTGATCTGGATTAAGGAGTGGAACGGACTGATTAACATAATGAATACAATAAACATAGAGATATGAACCAGTTACGACGTGCAAAAAATAGTGGCTAATGTCGCAACTAAATGGGACCAAACATAAGGCATAACACTGGCAATATGGACGATTAATAATCCAAAGAGGAAAGTGAAAAGAAAAAACTATCCCTATATGCCAATGTAGTAAATTATACCTGAGCTATAGTCGATGTCTCCATATTCATAAGAAAAAATTCCCCGAAACCTTGTCATTCATATGTAAACTAGATTCCATGATCAATTAAAATGAAAATGGCATAAAAATAAAATGAGCTCCTATAAAAGTAAAAACACAATTTTTTGTCTCATGGTGAAAAATGAATATTTTGATGCCCTCAAAAAGTTATAAAAAGAGAACTCACCTTGGAGAAGACTCATTCTTCACCTTGCAAGAGAGTAGAGTGGAGAGCTTGAGGAGGAATCCTTCATCCAAGAGAAGGTTTACCTAGATCACACTATTTATCAAGTGTGATCCAGGTAAGTATTAAGGACACCTTGTGCATTTGATTTTTCTTGATTTTGGGTTTTGTGTTGGGAAAAATGTGACCTGGAAGGCCATGAGGCCAAGGCCTGAGCCAAGCATAGGTTTGTCTCGTGGGACACCTTGGCAATATCTCACATGGCCTCGTGTGACAATATGAGACTGTCATGGTGCAAGGCCCTACGTGATGCCTCTAGGGAATCCAAGGAGGCCAAGAAAAGAACCTTTAGTCATTCGACTGATTTCCTGGGACTAGTGTTGCATGGGGGAGTCCAATTTTGAGGAAATTTCTTGCTAATGGGTCTTTGTTTGTTTGTGTGTTGGATGAAGGCAATGAGGGGAGATGATTGAGTGGAAATAAAGGAAGCATGAATCAGATGATTATGCTTCCTAAGGGGACAATATCACCCTGATAGCTCTCCAGGTGTGGGGGGCTCCCTTGAGTTACTACTAGACTAGCTGGTCTGATATTGGGAGATAGACTAGGTTTGCTTCATAATCTAGGAGAAAGTCCTACATCTAGGCTCTCTTAGTGAGGTGTACTATGGTGAGTGGGTTACACACCATGAGGGGATGATCATTCGATCAACAATTATCTCAAGGAATATTTTTGGGTTGGTGCTCAAAAGACGAGTATCCAGATCCCAATCCAGGATATAGTGGAACTTTCATTAAATTCCATTCAGTTTTGTATCACTCGAGCTTCGAGATATACGACCCATCATTTGGCTTCTAGGTCCAACATACAGGTGGATCTAATGTGCCAATATCCAATGTGGGGGAATGTTCTAGGATAGTCATTCTCCTTGGAAGTTACTATGAGAAGTGGTCAAGAATAATGGTCTACCTCTCTAGACAATCATTCTTTCAAAGTTCACATTTGTGAGTAGTTTCTAAGAATGTTCCTATGTAGGAGGTTGGTACAGGAAAATTGTTTCCATAGGAAATGATCCAGACAATCATTCCTTGGGGAAGACTCATTCTCTCCAGGTTGAACTGTGATTAGTGTTGGAAGAATGGACCAGTTAGGTTGAATGGTCAGGGTTCAACAATCATGGATATTCATTCCCTAGGGAAGCCTCATTCTATCTAGGTTTCATCATGATTAGTGCTAGAAGAATGGCCCAATTATGTTGAATGGTCCAGGTTCATAAACTAGGGACAATTATTCTTCTATGCTTGGGAAGAATAGTCAAGATAGGCCATGGTTAATGTTTAACTTTCTGAGGGAAGATGCTCTTTCAGATCTCATAGATGTGAGTGAAAGAATGGCCCAGATGACTCATTTTGTATCATGATATTGTTTATACAAGTTGATATCAGATGATATGATTTTTGTGGAGACTGTATGTCTCTGGACAGTAGTTGTATGCTACTAGGATGTGATCCATTGGTAGTTATTGTGTGTCACTGGTTAGTAGCCATGTGCTACTAGGAGTGGTTGTGTACCACTAGATAGTAGTTGTATACTACTATGGATAGACACAGTTTTGTTCTATTGGATGGAATTATAGAAGTAATATGTTACTATCTGATTGCCATGGATACTACCACTAGTGTTGAAGTTGATTGTTGTCTAGATGGATAGTCGGTGTGATGGTGGAATGACATTCTCCATATGGATAATGATCTAGACAGAATAGTTTGTTGGTGGACAGGAATTATCTCTATGGAGAATGGTCTAGGGTGATAGATCTTTGATGTATCATGGACTGGTATTTTCCTAAGGCATATATTGTGGCCCGATTAGGAAAATGGTTCAGGACCGATATTTTCTAAGGAATATGGGTAGAGACTGATCTCTATGGTACATATGTGATCCAAATTTAGGAGTGAAATGAACTGATTAACATAATGAATACAATAAACATAGAGATATGAAGAATGACACATATATCTAGTGAACGATATCTTCTATTGAATAAATGAAAATAGGCTGAAACTGCAACACTGCAAAACTGAAACACTTGCTTGAATGGTGGTAGCTATCTCTGAGAAGTGATGTGGTTGCTATGCACATTCGTCCAATAATAATGATTACAATGAGGCTCAAGAGAGAGTTTTTGTATTTCTCATGAATGCCAAAACCCTAGACATCTAAAAATGTAACCCTAGGAGGTGAAATGCCAAAAGTCATGTGGGCCCCTATGGGTAAGTTGGTACCTCAACTTCCTGGGGGCGTAAATTTTGCATACGACATATGTTTTAGGCATGTGATAGCCGGTTGAAAAGGTATTTTAGAGAACTACACATTACGTTATCAAAATTTGACTCTGTCTATAGTTTGACTGTGGAAAGACAACAAAATATTGTTTATTCCCCAAAATGGCCCTAGAAGTACAACAAGATGTGATAACATGAAAACATACAAAATAAGTCAGTTGGATTAGGTGAGAAGCCACTAGTATCCACCTGGAAGATGTGTAGGGATCTATATATCCCTAGAATTGCAGAACCCACAATTACAAAGAAGCACAAAAGAATGTGTTGAACTAAAAATGAACAAGAGGAGCTAGTTGGAATAGGTGGGTGGCCACCAATATCCACCTAGATCAATCCTCTGCCCTTAGGAATAAATGGTCTCCATTGCATTGGGTTCCCCCATCAGGTGAGGAAACCTCTACTAGATTTGGCCCCGAGTGAGCCACTTTCCTTGGTGTAGGAGCTACCATGCCTTAACAATTCGATAAAGATAGATCCGCTACTAGCAAGTGCGCTTGACCTATGTGTCCACTATCTAATCAATGGAGGCTTACTCCATGTAGTCATGGTTGAGCTTTGTTGGTGTCAGTTGTTCTACGATATCTGAGGTGTCCAATAATGGTGGAAAATATGGCTGAAGGAGGTCCAGATTGAACAATGGGTGTAGGCCAAGGAAGGGTGGAGTGTTGAGCTCAAAATCATTGCCACCCATAGGCTTGGTGATAGTGTAAGGCCCATAGAGAAGTGGGAAAAGCTTTCAATGGGGCCCCGTGAGATGCTCCTTCTACAAATATAACCAAACTTTATCGCTAATTTGAAATTGGTGTGGTACCCTATGTTGATCATAGTGCTACTTGTACTTAGCATTGGATTTCTGAAAAATCTCCTGGACCTATTGGCGGATGTGTTGAATCCACTCAATGAATCTTGTAGCTTTTTTAGTCTCAGACTAAACATGGGAAGAGTGTGTGTATGTGGTGGCAAGAGGTAGTGAAACATCAATGGGACCTAAGGGTTGGAATCCCAGTCCCACCTGAAATGAGCTATGGCCAGTGGAGCTATGGAGATCAATGTTGTAATTGTATTGAACATAGAGGAGACTCTCATCCCATGTACGTGGATGCTTAGAGTTGTACATGTGTGGGATGTGTACAATCATTCGATTGATGAACACTTTTTGGTCATCTTTTTGTGGATGGAAAGCAATGGATTTAGTGACCTTGGTGTCCAACAGTGACCAGAGACTCGACCAAAATGTACTAAGGAACCTGTTGTCCATCCTGGTCGAAGATGATGGTCTGTGGTATCCCAAAATGGACCTACACTCGTTCGAAGAAGAGCTTGGCAGTATCTATCGCTGTGATATTCTTCTTGTAGGTAGTGAGTATGGCCATCTTCAAAAACTGATCAATGACCACAAAGATGCATTCATTATCATGCTTGGTGGATGGAAGGCTAGACATGTACTCCATGGAGATGGATTCCCAGGTCTTTTCAACAATAGAAAGAGGGGTGTATATAAGCCTTTCTTCTTGATGGATGGTTTGGAAATGGCACAGGTAGTGCAATATCTGATATACTTGTTGACGTCCTGTCAAATTTTTGGCCAATAAAATTTTTTCTGAAGAATGACCATAGTTTTCTACACGCAAAAATTTCCTACCACCTGACTGTAGTGGGCTTCCTAGATCAGCTTTGCACGCTTGCTTGTAGGAACACAAAGATGGACCAAATGGCATAATAGTCTGTCCTGAATGTGAAAATTGATGACAGTCATGCCTGTACCCAAGAGCTCATAGGTGGTGGTGAAGTACAGATCTTGATAATATATTTGGGGCCACTCAGATGCCTCATGTCTACAAGAATGGAGCACAGTGGTGAGTGCAGCCATAGGAGGTCGACTGAGGCAATTAGGTTGACATGATGTTGAGATGGAACTATTGTAGGTAGGTGGACCACTTATGATGGAGGTCATTCTACAATTTTTTGTGTGTTTGTATGAACTGCAGAGGCTTGTGATCAATGTGGATGATTGTCTCCTTTCCCAGAATGTAATGTTTTGATTGACAACATACTTGTACAATGGAATCCATTTCCTTGTCATAGGTGGGTTATTTTTGGATAGTATCTGAGAGTGTCTCATTGTCATATGCCACTGGATGATTGTATTGAGTGAGGACTGTGCCTATAGCATAGTCATACACATCAGTCTCAATCTTGAACGGTTGTTGTAGATTGGGAAAGGAGAGTACTAGAGCTGAGCACAAGCAATTCTTTATATTTTCAAATGATCTTCGTTATTTCTTCCCCCACATGAATGTTTCCCTATCACCTCCCTTGGTCACATGGATGAGGGCCCATGCAATATGGGAGAATCCCAACATGAACTGTTGGTAGAAGTTGGCCAGTCCTAAGAAGCTCTAAAGCTCGGTTAGTGTGGTCGAGGATAGCCAGTCACATATGAATTGGATCTTATATGGATCAACATGTACCCCATCCTCATAAACAATGTAGCCCAAGTATTGGACCCTGTTCAATCCAAAAGAGCATTTTTCCAAGTTGGCATATAGCTTGTGTTGTCGCAAAGTGCTCAAAACCTACTGAATATGTCGCATGTGCTCCTCCTAAGTTTTGTTGAATATGAGGATGTCATCCAAATATACCACCACAAAGGATTTGTTGAAGGGTATCAATACATTATCCATCAACCTCATAAAATTGGTTGGTGCATTTGTTAAGCCAAAAGGCATGACCAACCATTCGAAGAGACCTTATTTAGATTTGAAGGTTGTCTTCCATACATCAGTTGGTTCGATGGGAACCTAGTGGTAGCCAGACTTTAGGTTAATATTGTTTAAAAAATATCCCCCCCTTGAGTTGTTCAAGAAGGTCATCAATCCTAGGAATTGGGTATCAGTTCCTAACTATAATCTTGTTTAAGGCTCTGTAAACAATGCAGAGTCACCAAGTCTCATCCTTCTTCTACACCAGTACAATCGAGCTTCCGCAAGGGGAGGAGTTGGGCATGATGTGCCCCTTTTGAATAAGATCTTTGATTTGATGCCTGATTTTGTCATTCTCCATTAGTGAGCGATTATAGACTAGTTGTTTAGGTAGAGGTGCACCAGGGGTCAGATCAATTGGATGCTTGACTTGGTAGTGCGTCGGTACCCAGGTGGGTGAGGAGAATATGTCTCTGTATTCTTCCACAATCCCACCCACTTTCTTCTACTGCAAAGAGAGGATCTGTGTAGAGGCCACAGATGTGGCAGAGACCTTCTTCTTACTATGAACATGGATCACAAATAAGATGAACTTCCTAGTCTGTGAAATGACCTTAATTCATTCCTTAGCAGAGATTAAAGAAATAGTGGTAGGCGACGTTACCTTTGGTATCCTATACAATTGTCTACCCAAATTAATAATAACATTGCGGGGTCTAGAATCATACACAACATGACTCTTCCAAAAATATGGTTTTCCTAAAAGAACATCACAAACTTCAAGGGGATCAATATCACACAATACCTCATCTTTGAAAGGATTGATGTCGTAGGGAAGACAACACTATTGAGTAACACGGAGATATCTTCCTTGGAGGAGCCAACCGATGGTGTAGGATTATGGGTGCGGTGTCATTGGCAGGTCCAGCCACTTGACGACCTCTTCTGAAATTAGGTTCTTTTGATTGTCGCTATCAAAAATGAAATGCAGTGGATCCACCTTGATCGACGTCTATGAGTGAAAGAGGCGTCCCCCTTCCTCTGGTTCTTTTGGTTCGCTTGGCTGGAATTTGGCGATAACGGTAGTGGCACTGGATTCATCATCGATAATCAACTTCCCTCCTTTGGGATTTGATTCAGAATTAGAATCGTCCTCTGACTCAGAAGCCTTTATCTCAACCATGAGTGACTTCTTGGAGCGACACTCTTCAGTGTTGTTCCAAGGGATTTTATGGTACTCACACCATTTTCCTATGTCCTTCTTCGTCTTCTCATTTCCCTTCTTGTGTTGTGGCTTGGACCGGTTTTCCTGATAATGACCATCTCGGCTTGGTCCCTTGGTGTGTGGTTTGGGGTTGCCTTTTCCCTGATTTGGCTGTGAGTAGTTTGTAGATCCAAACTCTCGCCTCTTCTTCTTAAATTTCTGCTCAATCTTGACAACATATCTATAAGTCATGCCCAATGAGGCGATGTCCAAAAAATCCATTTTTGTTTGAATGTGTCTATTCAAACAACTATGGTATTTGAGCACCACATGATGCTCAGAGTCTTTGATACCTAATTTGGTGGCCAAGGTATGGAAAATATTGGTAAAATCTAGTACTGTCTGGTCCATTTCTTGAGACAGTGTGGTCCATCTGGTGTACTAGTCCTCATAGCTTCTAATAGGGTAGTATTGTTCTTTAATTGTGTCCCGAAAGGAATCCCATGTAGGGGCTGCCACAAATATTGTTTATTCCTCTATAACCCTTTTCTCATAGTAAGTATCCCAAAATTCTTTAACATGGGGGACATCCTTGAGGACTGCAAAAGTAATCTTTTCCCTATCGGAAAAATTATGGACCGAAAAATACCCTTCGAGCAGATTCAACCACTTATCTACAAAATCTACATCTACTAGTCCTTTAAATAATGGAATATCAAAATTTACTTTTACCGTGAAGGGGCTTGCACGACCGCTTCATGAAGATGCTTCTCTTGTGGGCAGTCATCGAAGGATTTGCGCAAAGTTGTCCATCATTTCATTCCTTTGTCACGCGAGGGATTTCTTGAGAAATGTTTTAATAGGATCCCCTGCTCCATCATATTTCAGATACTTCATATGGAGCAATTCTTTGATCTACAAAATGTTACACATACACAAAAGGTATGAATTGCTTCTTTATATTTAGAACCCAATCAATTTGTGTGGTATCGATGGCTTTGTTCTTGCAAATCACTCGTCACTTGGACAATTTTCATGGAATAAATTATAGCACACTATGAGGATACAAGGAGCAATACCTTCTTTAGCCAATTGATAAATCTCAAGAAAAAGGGTTCAGTTAGAGAGCACATTGAGAACTTCCAATATAAAGGTTCAGTTAGATTGAATATAAAGGTAACCGATATTCCAGATGAGCACTTGATTGATGTATTCATAGGAACTTTAAGGGATAACATTCAACATGAGGTTCATCTTTGGGAACCCAAATAATTGGAGAATGCATTTAGGGTGGCAAGAAATGTTGAAAGTAAAAATATGGCTATGGCTACTAGAAGGACCACTCCTAACATCTATCAAGAGAATAATGTTCCTTCTTCTTAAACACCTCAACCTACTAGGTTGACACCTCAACAATTGGAGGAAAGAAAATCAAAAGGTTTATGCTTTAATTGTGACAGCAAGTACAGTAAGGGACATAAGTGTGGTGGGAATAAATTATTCTACATATATTGTGAAGAGGAAGAAGAACAAGAACAAGAACCATCTCAAGATGAAAATGTAAATGTGGTTTCTTCTGAAGAGTTGACTCCCACGATATCTTGTAATGCATTGGCTGGAATTAGAAATCCTCAAACCCTCAAGATTGAAGGATATATCAAAAATAAAAAGGTAATATTCCTAATTGATTTTGGTAGTACTCATAATTTCATTCACTATAAATTAGCCAAAGATCTCAATTGCTTTGTATATCTAGCACTAGAGTTTCAAGTAATGATTGCATATGGAGGAACTATCAATTGGTCAGGAAAATGCAATAAGATCAATCTTACTATGGGGGGATATGTAATGAATAGTCCAATGATTTCTATACCCATGGGCGGTGTTGATGTCATGCTAGGAATCCAATGGTTACAATCATTAGGAACAATGGATTTTAATTTTCAAGAACTTTTCATGAAATTTTCATTGGAAGAAAAAGAAATTGAGTTAAGAGGCATCATAGGGAAACTCAGTAAGGTGATAAGCTCGAATGGCATGACAAAATTATTGAAAAAGGGGAATCAAGGTGTAATTTCACAACTATGCTCACTAGATGTTCAAACATCTAAGACATATATTCCCCTAGATCTCCAAGGGATCATTGATAAGCATTCCAAAGTGTTTGAAGATATTCCCAAAGGTATTCCACCCACTCGAAATCATGATCATGATATTCACCTAATTTCTGGGAGTGTTCCCCCTAACATCAGGCCATACATATACCCTTATGCCCAGAAGAGTGAAATTGAGTGCATGGTTGAAGAAATGTTAGAGGTTGGCATTATTAAACCTAGCCAAAGTTCTTACTCTGCACTGGTGGTAATTGTATTCAAGAAAGATGGCTCATGGTGTATGTGTCCAGATTATAGAGAGCTCAACAAGATCACTATTAAAGATAAGTTTCCCATTATCTTCATTGATGAATTGTTATATGAACTACATAGAGAAATATATTTCAAAAATTTGGATCTTCGTTCAAGGTATCATCAGATTAGAATGAAGGAAGAAGATATCCCAAAAACAACATTCTGAACTCATGAAGGCCATTATGAATTTTTGGTCATGTTTTTTGTCCTTACAAATGCACCTTCCACATTCCAAGGGTTGATGAATTCCATTTTCAAGCCCTTCCTTTGAAAATTTGTGTTAGTATTTTTTGATGATATACTAATCTATAGCAAGTCTTGGGAGGATCATGTGCGACATATTGACAAGGTACTACAAATATTAAAGGAGCAACAACTATATTCCAAACCATCCAATGTTTCTTTGGGGTGAATGAGGTAGAGTATTTGGGTCATATTGTATCTCATGAAGGTGTCAAGGTAGACCCTAACAAGATTAAGGCCATGATGGACTAGTTGATTCCAAAAACGTTGAAGAATCTTAGAGGATTTTTGGGTTTGAAAAGGTACTACCGCAAGTTTGTTTGGCACTATGGAAGAATAGCACCACCTTTAATGACACTAACTAAGAAGGATGGATTTTCATGGACTCCAAAGGTAACTAAATCTTTTGAAAAACTTAAAGAGGTGATGTGAAAAGCTCCTATCTTGACCACTCCAGACTTCACAAAAACCTTTATTGTGGAATGTGATGCCTCGAGAAATGGAATTGGTGTTGTCCTAATGCAAGAAGGAAGGCCCCTGGATTTTGAAAGTCGACCACTCAAGGGAAAGGAAATACACAAACCCATTTATGAGAAGGAAATGATGGAAATAGTACATGAATTGAAGAAATGGCATCCTTACCTAATAGGTAGGCACTTAAAGGTAAAAACAGACCATGATAGTCTTAAATACTTATTGGAACAAAGACTATCTTCAGAAGAACAACAAAAATGGGTGACCAAGATATTGGGTTATGATTTTGAAATCATCTATAAAAAAGGGAAGAAAAATGTTGTGGCAGATGCACTCTCAAGGAAGGATGAAGATGTTGAGGCCTTTCTCTATGCTATATCGATCATCCAATCCAATTGGATAATAGAAGAAAGGGATGAATGGAAGAATGACGAAAAATTATGGAATCTCATTCAAAGGTTGCAGCAGGATTTCAGTGCATCAGATACATTTAATGGAAAAATGATTCATTATGGTACAAAGATCACTTATATTTATGTAATAAATCCCAACTCAAATGAAAGGAACTATTGGAATTGCACACCTCTCCAGTAGGAGGGCACTCAGGATTTTTGAAAACCTACCATAGGGTCAAGAAGGAATTTTTTTGGATGGCATTAATACTGATGTTCAAATGTTTGTTGCAGAATGTTTGGTTTTCCAAAAAAATAAGTTGGAAACAATCAATACCCTGGGTCTTTTACAACCATTAGCCATCCGAAGTCAGCACTGGGAGGAGGTTTCCATGGATTTCATAACAGGGTTACCAAAGTCTAAAGGAAAGAATTCCATCATGGTGATTGTTGATAGACTCACCAAGTACGCACACTTTTGTGCACTCTCTCATCCCTTCAAATACATTATAGTTTCCATTGCATTCATGGAGACAGTTCAAAAGATAAATGGCAACCCAAATATTATTGTAAGTGACAGAGATCCCATCTTCACTAGACATTTTTGGACAGAGTTATTTTCTTGTTTGGGTACTCAATTGGCTCATAGCTCATCCTATCATCCTCAATTTGATGGACAAATTGAGATAGTGAACAAATGTCTGGAAGGATACCTTCATTGCATTGTCTCTGATAAACAAAGACAATGGCTCAAATGGTTACCCTTGGCAGAATGGTGGTATAACACTTTCTTTCATATGACAACAAAAATGACACCATTTATGGAACTCTATGGATACCACCCTCCTTCCATAACTTCTTCTCTAAAAGAAAAATCTAAGGTTCAAGCAGTGGAAGATCACATCGAGCATCAACAAAAATTTCTCCAAATCTTAAAGGACAACCTAACCATGGCACAAAATTGCATGAAACAACAAGCAGATCAACATCGTAGTGAAAGAAGTTTTGAAGTAGGGCATTGGGAGTTTTTAAGACTACAACCATACAAACAGATCTCCCTCAAGAAATCCAATAAGGATAATAAATTATCGTCAAAGTACTATGGCCCTTATAAGGTGTTGCAAAAGATTTTTACTATGGCATAAAAATTGGAGTTGCCTGCATCTTCACGAGTACACCCAGTTTTCCATGTTTCATGCTTAAAGAAGGTTATAGGTGACAAGCTCCCAGTTCAAGCTATATTTCCAAAATTTGATGAAGAAGGAAAAATCATATTGGAGCATGAAGCCATCACTAACACAACAATTCACCAGTTGAGGAATAGATCCATTTCAGAGTATCTCGTTAAATGGAGGAAACTACAGGCTAAAGATTCCACTTGGGAAGATGAGTCTTTTATACAGAAGCATCCAGAGTTACTCAAGTTTTGTGGAAAACACTTTTCTCAAGGGGGGGGGGGCGCATGTTAATCCCTAAATAGTGTCTCATTACCCCTTAATTGGGGCATATTACAATAGTAATGTTATTTTATTTATGTCAGCTTTAGTCCAATAGTTGTAATTGTACCTCCTAGTCTCCTATATATACTAAGGAGACATTTTCATTTGGAATCATTTGGTATTTGGAAATTTATGTGGGGTATAAGGAGGTTTCCCCCTTGAAGATGCTTATTACCTAAAATTATCTCTTTTTCAAGGCATTGAGTACTTATTCTGAGGTTTTTCTATGCTATATTGATATTTGGTTCTTAACAGGAAGTCATTGGCTTAGTGCACGACTAGAGTATGTTAAGACTTGAAGAGCTAAGTGCAAATGATTGTAAGAGTCTTTGTGCACAGAATGTGTAAGGATTTGTTCCTTGATCTAAATCGGATGGAGGATCTGGCAAGGTGTGTGTAGATCTCTTGTCCTTTGTGGAGTTCTCTTTGTGGCTTGGTGCACAGGAGAAGAGTAATGTAAGAGACTTGAAGACTAATAAATAAGAATAAGAAGTTGGTGGACGTAGCCCCACACTGGGGTGAACAATGTATATCCTGTGTTGATGTGCTTTGTGTAATGTTGTGCATATTATTTATGTATTTATCTGCTTAGTGCATTGATATTAATGTATGATAGATAGATCCATGCATGCTTAGTTCTTTATGTATGATGAATGTTAGATTTGAGCTTATGCTACGTGCTAAGAGGTTTTAAGGGTTAGATCTTGATTGTTACTACGCTAATCTATAATAAGGGTTAATATGTGATGTGAATAAGAATCATAACCTAATGCATATTGTTGGTTGAGTGCTCTATTAAGTGTTGTAATCATAGATATGTGTCCCAACTAGGTTGTAGACACTTGAGTCCTACGACACCCAATCTCTTCACCTCGGGTGAGACCTCATCTGCTTCACAGGTGTTGCCGAAAGGGTCGGTAGTTAGGGTTTTTTTGGTGTGTTGTTGAAGAATTGAACCTTGGGTCTGCCCTAGGCCAACAAATGGTTCTATTGCTGGGACCTGAAACTATGATTGTTGGGAACTGAAGAAAAGAGAAATCTGTGTGCATAAATATGTTGTTGTAGTGCGCAGTATTCTACTTGACTTGCGAAGCTCTGTGCTAAGCAAGGAACCAGATCTGAAGAAAAGAGGTAAGATCTTAAATCTTTGTGCTCTGATAAAGGTAAGATAAGTGGAATTATTTTCTTCGAAAGTATGAATATAGGTATGTTCAATAGATTTTTTTCTAGTCTGAAAACTAGGTCACGACTAGAAGAAAGAGTTGATCTAAATAAATTTGATAGAGATAGTGAAAGATATTTTATTCCTATGCATAGAAATAATTTTTGGACTAATAAGTGGATGAAGGAACCTAGAAAGATTTTTTGCAAATTGTAGGTCCATCACTCTGATCCCAGTGCGCAGTACAAGAAAGGTTGGAAATCGTTTAAAAGAAAGAGAGGATTGACACTATGTTATAACTGCAGAAGACCAGGACATCTTGCTAATGAATGCCCTGGTACAGGTCCTATTTGTCTTTGTTGTAAATCTATTGGTCACAAATTTGAGTATTTCCCTAGAATGATTGTCAATGTTGAAAATATGAACACGAGACAAGAAAACTATGAAGGAGGTAAAAGGACTAAGGATATGTCAGAAAACTAGAAATAATCAGAGACTATGTTATTACAGCTGAAAGAAACATTGAATGATCACAGAGACATCAGTTTACCAGAGATATTAATAGAGAAGAAGTGCATAGAAACAAGAATAGGAGACTTCGACATAGACTGTGTCTTGGATGAAGAAACACAAGTGAATATTATGCTAGAAAGCACTTGGGAACTTTTGGGAAAGCCTACTATGGCTCCTTCATTGGGAAGGATAGGATTGTTTAAAGGAAAGATGATAACCCTATGTGGACAAGTTACTAATGTACCTATGATTTCCCATGGAACATCGACCGAAGAATAATTTGAATTCATTAAGTTTTTTTAGACCAACACTCCTTTTTCACTTTTTTTGGGAAAGACCTCAATTGAGAAAGATCATATCCGAAGGAACGTAGAGGAAGAAGCTACAGAACAGAAAAAACAAGAATTAAGGGACTTCATGGCTAGGAAAATATCATGAGTAATATAAGAACAAGAGAACAAGTCAAAGCAACAGAGGACCAGAGAATTAGCTGTTGAAGTTGAAAGAACACAAGAAGGCTTAAAGAACCTGTCCATGTAGGAAAGAAGTGTATCCACCCCAGAACTAGTAAGAGAAGAGGTATTACACTCGAACCCTTTGAAAGACCCTCAACAGTGTGAAGTTACTATGCTAAGAGAAGATAAGAATAAAAATGGAAAGAAGAACCCAGAGACTCATATCATAGGAAAGAAGGAAAGAAATCTTAGTAAGAAGAAAGCAAAGTTAGAAAAACAGCAAGAAGTCCCAGAGAAGACTTCGCAAAATGCAGGCTTGCGGAACTTGAACCTCACCGGAATAGTAGAACCGCTCAGCTTAGACTGATCCCATCTCTCAAGATCATTGATTTCAACCTCAACAATAGGAATAATTTTGCAATGCTCGCACCGCATAGGTACCTAATGAAGATGACTGGGAAGAATACCAAGATAGTTCCGACATCAGAAGGTTAACAATTGCTTTAAACTCCTCCTGTCTTTCTACTGTGGAGGGTATCTCTGGTTAGATAGGTGCATCACTGTGGATCCGACGGTGATCCACCTGATCACTGGATTGAGAATGCAGGGATTGGACCCTCACCAGTTCTACCCAGGAAAGATGTTAGATCGCTCCTTGGCCCAGCATATCAAGGAGGCCTATGGCGATGTAGACAAGGGAAAGAGAGGCTACAAGGTAGCCTCCATCCAGAATGGCGCAATGCACCTATCTTGTCATCTTATAGTTGGAAAGCTCGTATGAAATAAACATCCGACACAAATCACAGGATTCATAGTCGACCTTGCAAGGAAGTGTGTCGAAGGAATACAGATGAATTGGATGAGTTACCTCATCAACGAATTGGAAAAGGATTGTCGCGAAGCACAGGACCAAGGGTGTGAATTACACTTCAGTTGGTTACTGGTGCTCATTGAATTTTTTGCTTGGCATGTGCCAAAAAGAGAAACATTCCCTGAAGTCAAGCCATTAGAGCCATTGGCTGAAAGGTTCTCCACCTTGTGGTACACGATTGATATGGTGAAGTAGTGGAAATTGAATGTGGTGTTCCACACTTACTACCTAAAGCTTAAGCATGCCATTGAATCATTCCCCTGAATGACACCGAATACACTCCATCAATACAGGACACTAGTGAAGTTTCACACAGAGCCACACTTCATCTACGTCACCACGTGCATGGATGAAAGTAAGGAGGAGTTGCAGTCTTATTATAAATTGACCGATGAAGATATGAAGGAGATAACAAAAGAATGGCCAACCAAATTCCTTGTACCGGTCAAATATGCAGAAATTTCTGACCACGACATCATCAGAAGTCCTTTGGCCAACCAGACTGAGTATGATGGACAAAGTAGTGCAAAGAAGAAGAAGAAAAAGGATGAATTCCAAGACATAGAAACGGATGAGGAGGAAAGAACATAAGATGAAAGTAGGCCCAATTCACCTACAAGAGGAGGAGAAAATGAAGTAAACCAAGAGGAATGAGGGCAAGAAGCAGACAAGAAAGAAAAGGTGAAGTAACATCGCCAAAGGATCCCCTCACCACAGCAAAAGCATCACAGAAGAGGACGGTTTCCCTAGAGAAACCTTTGGCCAAAAAGAAGGCCCGTGCCAACAAGACTAAGTTGAAGAATGTGCTCATCGCGGATGATATTGACCTCGTCATAACAGCCATAGAGGATGCTTCCCGACATATTGCAGAGACAAGGAGCAAAGCAAGAGTCGGTGTATGAAATAATAGAGAAGGAGCTCAAGGACATCTAACAAGATATCCACTTGAGCTGTGTAGTGCCTACTGCACCATCTTCAGCTGAAAGTGTAGAATTAGGGGATGATCCCACCTAATTGTGAAGTTTAACAGATGTGACAGAGGCTTGACTTTGTCAAGACCAAGAAAAGGAGCATGCCACAGAGGCCTTGAATAAATAAAAGGAGGAGATCCAAGAGAATCTTTGAATTGTTTAGAAAGAGAAAGATGAACTTAGGGCGATGTTCAAAGAGGACAAAGAGAAAATCTATACAGAGAAAGATCAGCTGATCGTGAAGTAAATTGGGGTTAAAGAGGTAGTGACTAGAGCAATTCATTCTGCGTCGGGCTTGGAATATATGGAAGAAGAGTCAGCCGAGAGCCAAGTGGGGAAGCTTGTTGAGGCCATCTAACATCTTCAAGCAAGAGTAGCAGAGTTAGAACTTCAAGAAGTGTTAAGCACTCCACAAGAAGTGTGGCATCAGAGGGAAGAAGCTTCCAAGAGCATAGTAGAATGAAGCAGGGAATTGGCCTCATAGTGTAAAAAAATAAATGATCGAAGTGCACAGACTATGAGTGTCTTGCAGGATATCCGAAGTTGATGAAATTGGAAGCACATCTCCATGAAGTGAAGCAATAGGCCTCCACCATACAAGCATAGATGAAACTGTTGACTGCAGTTGAGAAGATGAAGAGATCATAGGAGTAGTGCGTAGTCTAGCAATAGGTCACTTCCATCTAGAGCAGAGTTATAGAGGTTACATAGAGACTCCATCCAGTGCAGGACGAAACCTGCACGCTTTTTAAAGAGATCAAGGGACAACGCTCATAGTTGGAACAAGTGGTCGCGACAATAGAATAACACCTGGAAGGGCCTGTCACCGAGCAAGTAGTTCAGGAGTTCACTGAGCAAAAGGCTCTGGCGAAGCAGCAAGTCGAGGCATCTCAAGCTAAGATCAAGGCCTTCAAAGAAGTATTACCCAAATCAGAGTGACTCGGGATGAGTTACAGGTGAGTGTTGGGGGCATGTTGGCCCTCGACCAATTTTTGAGAGAACATTGGTCATGTTTGACCATTTTTAGGACTTTGACAGGCTGGTTCTCACCCATTTTTGTGAGCTTTTTGGGATTTTAGGGTTTATGTAATGGGTATGGGATATCAGACCATGGATTTACCCATGCGTAGGCCTTTTTTTAATGTATAAATAAGTATCTAGGCAATGTAAGTAAAGGGGAAGTCATTGGATTAGTGCACGACTAGAGTATGTTAAGACTTGTAGAGCTAAGTGCAAGTGATTGTAAGAGGTTGTGTGCATAGACTCTGTAAAGATTTGTGCCTTAATCTAACTTGGAAGGAGGATATGGCGAGGTGCACGTAGATCTCCTGAGATTTTTGGAGTTGTCTTTGTGGCTTGGTGCAGAGGAGCAGAGGAATGTAAGAGGCTTGAAGACTAATAAAGAAGAAGAAGTTGGTGGACATAGCTCCACACTAGGGTGAACCACGTATATCCTGTGTTGATGTGCTTTGTGTAATGTTGTTCATATTATTTATGTATTTATCTGCATAGTGCACTGATCTTGATGTATGATATCTGTGGATGCTTAGTGATTTATGTATGATGAATGTTAGATTTGAGCTTATGCTATGTGCTAAGAGGTTTTAAGGGTTAGATCTTTATTTTTACTACGCTAATCTATGATAAGGGTTAATCTGCGATGTGAATAAGAATCATAACCTAATTCATATTGTTGGTTGAGTGCTCTATTAAGTGTTGTAATAACAGATCTATGTCCCAACTAGGTTGTAGACACTTGAGTCCTACAACCCCCCCTGCCTCTACCTCAGGTGTGACCTCATCTTCTTCACAAGTGTTACCGAAAGGGTCGGTAGTTAGGTTTTTGTTGGTGCATTGTTGAAATGTTGAAACCTGGGTCTACCCTTATGCCAACATGCACCATCGACATATTCCATTTACACTAAGGTGCACAATGACATCTACAAATCAAGCATAAAGCATGATAAGAAGCTAACCAAGACAATTAACACGTGTATAAAAGAAAAATCACACCACTCCATAACAAAACTAAAACACACCTATGTACAAAGCGTCATGTGATCAAATGTCCTAAGAATAATATTTTTTGAGCTAGATCCCATTGTAGGGCTCCGAAAGAGGATTCCCATCATAGTCCACGAGTTCATAGGCCCCTCTCTTCAAGACACATTTAACATGATAAGGACCATGCCAAAGGCATTCAAACTTACTTTCTCCCAAGGTGTCATGGTTCTAGTCATAAACCAATACCAAGTCACCCTCCAAAAAAACATGACGATTGACATATTTTTCATACTACACTTTGATGCATTGCTTGTGTGTTTCATTGGCCAAAGTAGTGTCGTGATGTTGTTCATCAAGTTGGGACAAGTACAAGAGACACTCTTTTTCAATGGAGGTATTGGGTAATAGTTATACGACAAGTTTTAACAATGGGATGTCACATTCAATAGTTATTACTGCCTCTAGACCATAAACAAATTGGAATGAGGTGAATCCAGTGGTAGTTTTGGCTGAGGTACAATAATTCCATAATGCCGAAAAGATCATAGTATGCCAGTTTGTCTTGTGCTTCCCTAACATTCTATGGATCATTTTCTTGAGGACATGATTTATGGCTTCTACTTGTCCATTGGCACGAGGGTAATAGGGTGTTGAGTTCTCATGATGAAAACCCAACCTAGAAGCTAATTATTTCATCATCTTATTATGAAAATGGGACCCATGTTTCATCACTATGGTGTTAGGAACACCAAACCTATCAATTATGTGAATGAATACAAAAAAGAACAGTTAGGCATGGCCTCACCCCATTTAGTTAAGTAGTCAACAACCACGATGATGTATCCATGACCATTATCCGAGGTAGGCTTACATGTCATAAAATAAATGCCCCACTTAGAAAAGGGATTGAAGGTCACCATGGGATGGAGGGGGGAAGGATAAGTGTGCATATTATCACTGAATATTTGATAAGAATGATAAATTTGAATCACTTTCATGCAATATTTGAAGATCGAGGGCCATAAATAGACAACATGCAATATTTTCTGGGTAGTGGCCAACCCAAAGAGATGATCGCCACATGCCCTAGCATGGAAGTCATTGAGAACTCTTTCATATTCCTCATAGACCAACAAATGAAGTAGAATCAATTCAACTCCCCGATGATATAGGGTGTCGTCCACAATAAGGGATTGTATATCCCGATGTTGTATGCATTGATGTTCATCACAGGAAAGTTGAGGACGAAAACATTGACACTAGAGGTAGATCAATACATCTCCATAACAAGGATCAGACGAGTTAATAAGGAAAAAAAAATCATCAGGAAAAGAGTCATTAACAATGGTTCTTCATCGACTCGAGGAAGTTCAAACATTAGCTCTATGAAATCCAATGATTTCTTAGACTTGGAAGAGACAAATTTCAATTCAAAATCTTGGAGGATCACAACCCACATCGAGTACTTTTCCCTAATGATATGACGGCTAAATATGTGTTGCATTGGGTTTTCTTTGGAAACTACAATGGTTTTGCGCAAGATGATGTAATGGCGTAATCGTTGGACAACATAAACTGCTACCAAGTAAAACTTTTCTACATGAGAGTATCGAACCTCAAGACCAATGAGTCCTTTGCTAAGATAGTAAATGATGCTCTCTCATTTTGCATCATCCTCTTGGAAGAGAACCATGCCAATAGTGGATTTAGAGGTTGTGGGAGAAAGAAGTCTTGAGTATAATCAGAGGGGCTTAATAAGGGAGTGGACATCAAGGCCTTTATCAAGGCATCCAATGATCATTGGGCTTGGTTGTCCAACACAAAAGGTATACCTTTCTTCAATAGGTGCATAAAACCTTTCCTGATATCGATGTAATTGGCGATGAATCTGCAAAAAATGTTTTCCTTCCCTTGCAAACTTTGAATCTGGAGAATGATACAATGGGGAGGCAATTTGACAATAGCCTCGACCTTCAAGGGATCCACCAATATCCCATACTTGGACACAATGAAACCCAACAAAATCCTAGACACCACAAAAAAAACACATTCATGTGGATTCAAACAAAAGTTGTAGTATCAACATCGGATAAAAATGGATCGCAAGTGAACAGGGTGGTCCTCACAGTACTGTGAGTGAGAAGTGAAATCATCTAAGAAATCCCCTATGACTATTTTGAGGTCATAGAAAGCGTATGACATGGCCCTCTATAAAGTGTCACCATCATTTTTAATACCAAATGGCAATTTTTGGTAATCAAAAGTACCCCAAGGAAAAATGAAGGTAGTTTGTGTTGATCTTCTGGTTTTATCTGGATCTGATCATAGTCGTAGAAACCATCCATAAATGACAATATTTCATTATCGACACATTCATCGATAATCTAGTCAATGAACGAGGTTGGATAATTATCCTTAGGATAATCCTTGTTTAAATCCCTATAATCGACACAGACCCTATTAATGCATTGTTTCTTAGTGACCAGAATGATGTTGGAAGCCCATTTGGTCAGGGGAACCTGATAGATAAATTGTGCATGAAGAAGTATTTTGACCTCCACCTTGATGGAAACAACTTTATTTGGATTAACTGGTCAAAGCTTCTACTGGACCAACTTGGCTCCATCATACATATTAATTTCATGCTCGACAACATGGGGGTCGACGTCGGGCATTTATTCATAAGACCAATCAAAAACGTCATGGAATTATTTAAATAGGTTCATGTATGTTTCGATTTAACGGGGTGAATATTTAGCGCCTATCAAGATGTGTTCCACGACACCTGGCTTCTGGGAAATGTCAATGGGTATAGTTTTTGATATGTTAGCCAAGTTCCCTTCCGATAGAATGCTATGGATCAATATGGGAGACTGGGACCATTGAACATGACTAGGGGAAACATGATTTTGAGAGTCATCCTCAAACCATTCCAAATCAGGGTGAAAATATTCTATGTGGTGCAAATCGTTCCATGGCATATCAAGGCAAGCCATGACCTCAATGATGGCTTCATTAGATGGAATTTGAATATCAAGGGAGTCGGTTGAGACTAGAAGAGGATGAAAAACCCAAGAGGGATATGGATATTGATCATATGCCACATCCTAAGGGGAATCCAAATCAGGGCCAGTGGATGTTGACTGGATTGCCTGGTAGGCAATCTCTACTAGGGTGAGTGACATGGAGGCTCCATATGAATCAACATCCTCAGGGAAAGGTACCACCCAAGGATCAAAAGACCTTATGGATCCATTAGTAGATTAGGAAATCATGTTGATAGGGGTGATGATTGTAGTATGATATGGTGGGGGAAGGGAGAATATACCCTTAAGTGAAGGATCTTTGAAAATACCTGCACCAACATTTAGAGAAGACTACATGGTATCACTGACAAATGATACATTAGACCCCACATTGGATCCAAGGTTTTGGGTATGAAACACAAGATGATCAATGGTAACGATTTTCCCTTGATGAGGGAAGCGTAGGACCCTAAATACCGATGAGACAACTGCAGTCATCTCGTAGAACCAAGTACGCCTGAGTAACAGATTGTACTCAAGTGGTGTGTTGATGACCTCCATGTTGACAAAGACAGTCTTACCAATTAACTTGATGGGTAAGGTGGTGATTATTCCATGGGTTTGGAACATGTTTCCATAGAAGGATTTTAGAAGTATGGAAGATGTATCAGTCTCAGAAGTGCCAAGGAAGATGTATGATGCAAGTCGAGGATTCTTCATCCACCACTATTCAGTAGATGTTTTTCCCCAATTACCACACTATGATATGAAAGGCGACCTAATGGGAGAGCTTATAAGTTACATAAGTTGAATCAAAGACCATCAATATCGACTCTAATGGATCAACCCCACCTATGTTAGAGAGAAAATATTTCTGCTATGTGGAGAAAATTTGGAGAACTTCAAGTGAAAAAATGGCACAAGTTGTCTGGGATAAGTATTCCATAATACTTTAGTAGTTGGAAAACCATGCATTAGGATTATATGTTGTATGTCGAGGAATTCCCTTCAAGGGGTGAAGAAGTGCGTCAAAATATGGCTTCTCTATCTGAAGAGGGCCACTAGGCTGGGAAGAAGATGTTGTTTCTGAGGTAGCATGGGAAGGCTTAGGAATTTCATAGTTCTTATTTTGAGTAAGCAAGTTGATTGTGTGGTCACACATAAACACAAAAGCATTCAAGGATAATCCCTTTTGGTGAGGGGTACCTACCATGCCCTCTTGCGGAGGGGTAGGATTTGTGGAAACCATGTGTTGAGTTTGAGGGGGGGAAGGACGAGTTAAGATAGTAGGTTGTTGAGCCAAAAATATGTGGACCTCATCCTTCTTGGTGCACTGGTGAGTAGGGTGGTCTTCCCCACAAATCGTGTAGGGAAAATGACTCTTTTTTTCTCCTTAGTGCCCCCCTCCTCAGCATTTTGGGTAGAGGAAACAACTTTATCATTAGTGGCATATTTCTTCTTGTTCCTATTTTTCTTTCCTCCAAGTTTTTGAGGATTCTTCGGTTGTGTGGACTGCACTGAATTCACCTCATAGGTTTGAGAGGGGACCACAATAGTTTGAGCATTAGTGCCAGTTGCTGATGGTTTTGATAGAATGGTCATTCAAAGAGTCTCTCCCTCTTTGGAAAAGGGTATCACTCTAATGAAATATTGAATTAATGATGCTCATGCTCCCTCTGTGACCATTGTTCCCCCTGGAATAATGCCTGTGTGCTCTCTTCAAACCTCTAACTCTCTCTTTGTGCATTTGAATCTCTTCCTTTGACTTCTCTGCAAAATTTCATGTAGAACAATATAAGTCTTCATGTACCTGCTTCCCTTTGGATTTATTGTCCATTGGTTCTTCCTTGTGTAATCAACTGACACATATGAAAAGAATTCAAGAATAAGGATTCAAATATTCATGTGTCATTATCATCCATTATGATAATGTTCCTTTATCTCTGAACCAATTTTTGAATCAATGCTCTCATCCACTGTCATATATTTGTCCAAACCTGCTAAGTGTTCTTATGAATCCATCTCTATCCATATTTTCCATGACTCTACTACTCAATTGTCCACAATGTTGACCCATCTGTCACTGTACTATCATGAAGTATTCATTATTGCAACTAATCAATATGTCATATTGTACTTCTACTATCTGACTTCTCTAAATCTGTCTACTCGAAGGATGGTTCTCTAAACTATCTCAGATACTGCATAGAATCCCCATGTCTAATATTCATATCACCTGGGAGTCTCCAAGCTGGATGGCTGAGAAAAATACCTTTTTGATGTAGTCATCATCCTTTTTGGTAGACTCAACATCTCTCTAAACTCTAACTTCTTTCTTTATATCTATCGATTCATCTTGTACTACAATAATTGAAAGTACAATTTCTCGAACATGTTCGGTATTCATCTAATCTTATTTTCTTTCTCATAATACTAAAAATACTGCGATCTCTAGGACCTTCTCTTTACCTTCTCTTTATTATGATCTTACTCTGCTGCGAATTTTGATACTATGGTTCTTGAAACCTGCTCTTTTTTTTCTTTCTTTCCTTGTCTTTCTATAACTATGGAAACTATTGTAATTTGTTGAGTTTGTTATTTTCTATTCACTTGCCTTTAGTCTTTTTCTTTTCTTTTCCAAATATTGATGTATCTAATATCTATTTCTTTCTTCACGGATGGCACTATTACAATTCTACAATTTTGGGCTATATGACCATAGTTGTGGCATTTGTAGAATTCAATATTATGTGGGGCCACATAAGAATTTTTTTCTTGAACATTTCTTTCATAAGCCCTGTAATCTGCAAACTTATGTCCAAAGTTAATACAATAAAAACAATGACCATAAAAGAAATTTACATACCTGGGAGTGAATGATCTTCTTTATGGTGTAGTCCTTCTAAATTCCTACCTTGACTGATCATGATCATGATTGAGGTTTCTTTGTGGCTTGCAGTCTTCCTTCTTCATAGAACCTTTAATGACTTATGCATAACTCTTGGGGTTTTCTTCATTCTTCTTTTTTGGTAACTTGTGACATTTCTCTTCAAGTTTCCTTGTTGATGATCTGGATGCTTCTTCAACATTTTTACTGATCTTGAAAACTTTTAATCTCAACATGACAACTTCTTATTCAAGCTTCTCAGAGTCCTCTTATTTCTTCTTCATCTAAATCTTCATTACTTCTTCTCTTATTCTTTCTTCTTCGAGTTGGATCTTCAAGGTGACAATTTCTTCTTCAAGTTCTCTTTCTTGTTGACTATATTTCACTTCATGATTATTTTCCCTTTTAATATCTGAATTATCTTCTATTTCATTTGGATTTTCTATCTCATCACTTTCAATTTTCAAATGCAGGCATTGAAATTCAATATGTCCTCCTTTCTCACATTTAAAACAAAAAAACATACTTTTGTTGATTTCATACTCTTCTTCTTAATATGTCTAACATGATGAACATATTTACTCTTGATATGTACCTGCATCTTCTTTGACATTCTATGACTTTGTGATGGGTGAAGAATATATATTATATAACTTATCCCAAAGTTCTTTATCTGATGATCATTTACCAACCTTTTCTCTTACCGGATCATGTAATCCTTCCCAGATGAAATCCATTGCTATTTTGTTATTCTTCTTCAATTAATTTGTGGCTGCAATATTTTCTTTCTTTGTAGCATTGTATCTTGTCACAACTAAATACCAAATATCATATCCACATTCCTCTAAAAATGTTCTGGTCCTTATGCTCTACATATCAAAATTTAGACCATTCTGACCATTAAATAGTGATACTCCATTCTTAGTATGTTCCATGATCTCCTTCCATTGGTTAAACTATTTATTGAAGGAATCTTCTCTAATACCAATTGTTGGATTAATGAGAGGGGGAGTGAATAAGTAATAAGAAATGTATACCACTTATCAATCCATTTTAACCACAATGTATATTCCTTTAATTTATTCAATAATTTTCAGCAGTTCATCATTAATATGTTATTGCATCATATAACATTAACATCCATCAGTGCGTAATAAAAAATAATAGACACATCCACACAATGCATAATACACTAGTATTTTACATGTGTTACAGGTAAATCCCCCTACGGAAAAATGGATTCCCTCTTGGTCTCTAGAATCCTAAGGCCAAGACAGAAAAGTGCTTAACATGGACACTGATATCCTTTTAGATATAATCAAGCTAATATATGAAGGAGAAGAAGAAATATATGTACCTTATTAACAACGTTTGTCCTTACAAAGTCTAGGTTGATCTTCGATCCTGAGCTCCCTGATAGGTCATGTAGAACAAACAAAGATACAATGGACTTCCTACTCTACTGATATTAGCTCAAATATATATCCATCTACTATAAACAAACTCATATGGACCAAACATAAGTTTGAAAGAAACATATGGTTGCGAAGGAGTTCTTTTGAACCATGACACATATAACATTATATGTGTCATGGTTCAAAAGAACTCCTTCGCAACCTGGGAAAAGTATACATAAGAGTGAAAACTAAACCCAGGGTCTTCTTACCGATCTCTATGTAGTAAAAATATCACCATGTGAATAGATGTACTGATGTTGAACATGGTAGAAACCACTTGATTACCGGTCAATGAGGTAAATCGTTAACAAGCACAAGGGAAATATCCATTGATGTTAATGATTCCCAAGGTACTCTAGTACAGTAAAACGAATGTGAATGAATGAGATGAAGTCGAACATCCATTGAATCACCCAATCAAGGGTCAATGATGTAAACCCACTGTCATACATGAGGAGGCCTGCCATTGAGGCATGCAAGTCCCAAGATACTAACTAGTTTCTAAGTCTAGTTCCCGGATAATGTGTTGAAGTCGATAGGAATAAACTCATTGAACGAGGGCCTTGATGTATCCCCCATCAATGACACGAAACAAACACAGAGATTTAATTGGTATATCAAATGAACATGGAATGACACAGGTATTGAAACAAGATATTTGTGATGGCTGACTTTGGAGGCAGATACCTCTCTTGAACACTGAGGCACAATAACAGAAACTTGACATGGACGAAAACTTGATGATGTAGTGGATGCTGTGATTTTTGTCATGTGATCCAAAGGAGTAAAAGAAACTTAGAGGATTGGCTCAGTGTAGAGGTTCATTGGATTAAAATGCATGCAAAGGCAAAGTACTGTGTTCAAGGGCTACCATAAAAGCTATTGGTAGTGTTCTCAAAAATGCTTAGCTTGCTTCTTTCAATTTTTTCCCCCATCTAGATAGACAAGTACCTCTTTTTAATTTAACAAGCTTGAGGAGGGTAAAACATGCTCGATATGACTCACCTTCGATAAGTCCCTCTTCTTGTGTTTAACGAACTGGAAGAAGTAAGGGTTTGGTCTCATATGAACCCTTAAATTTATGATTGTTTAACAAGTCGAGAGAAGTTAAACTCGGTGGTTTTTCATATTTAGAGAGTCTGAAAACAAATTAAAGATGACTCCAGTGTTGTCCTTTTTTGTAATGTTAGTCTCGTGAGGCTGAAAAAGAGATAAATTATCACTCAAAAGACGCCCTTTCAAACCTTTTAACGAGTGGGAAAGGAAGCAATATCACTCGACAATCTTTTCATGTTTAGAGAGTCTGAAAAGAGCTTAAAGAAAACTCCAGGGGTTCCTTTTTCATATTTAGAGAGTCTGAAAACAATTTAAAGACGATTCCAGTGTTGTCCTTTTTCATAATGTTAGTCTCGCAAGGCCAAAAAAGAGATAAATTATCACTCGAAAGACGCCCTTTCAAACCTTTTAATGAGTGGGAAAGGAAGCAATATCACTCGACAATATTTTCATGTTTAGAGAGTCTGAAAAGAGATTAAAGAAAACTCCAGTGGGTTCCTTTTTTGTTTATCCATGCAGGTCCAAAAAAGAGATAAAATTTGAACCAGATGCATTCTCATGTATTTACGAGCATGAGAAAGAACAAATACTAAGCTCGGTATTCCCCCACCTTGAAAGCTAGTGGCTTAACTCCAAATGATCATCAAAGGCTAGAGACATGCCCTCCAAGCTTCAATTCATTCACTGACTTTAAGCTTGTCACCAATTTCTCTACTAGACAGAGAAAAAGGATAAGAGTGAATGAAAAGAAGGTTCAAGAGAGGTGATTGTTTCATTTTTTAACGAGCTTGATACAGAGAAGCGAAACTATGCTCAAAACTTTTGTTTCATTTTTTAACGAGCTTTCTACATAAAAGAAAAACTATGCTCATGACCTCTGTTTCATTTTTTAATGAGCTTGCTACAGAGAATAAAAACTATGCTCATGGACTCTCCTTGATCATGGCTTCCAAGAGAATAATGCTCCAGAAGGACACCACGTCAAGGGATAAAACTCGGCCATGGTTTCCAAGAGATCTTCACTAGATGGAAGAAAATCACTCTGGAAGGAACACATGTCGAGGGTCGCAACAGGGGTGAGGAGATTAGGCTATAATAGCCCTACCAAAGAGATCACCATGTCAACAACTGAATCCAAATCATCGGAATTTGAACGCATGGGAGATAATGCCACATAATTGACATGTGGCAGGGGCGATATTGTCTTCATATAAGAACCATTTAGGGAAGTAATCTAGTCAGGACTGATGAACGAAAGTTGATCAATAGTCACCATTCTTCCATCGTGTGGGAATGATATCACATGAAAAAGAGTGGAAACAATATCTTTCATGACATAGACATAATCTCAAACAAGGATTAAAGAGAAATCCAAGGGGTCTCAAACTACCATGATGTCAATAAAGATAGTTTTCCCCCCCAAAGTTATGAGAAACTGAGGAAGGGTCCCTAAAGGTTGATTGGTTCTTCGGTTAAAAGATAACAGATTCTGTGTAACTGGCGCAAGCTGAGGACAACCCAAAGCGTTCCAAGCAACAGAGGACAAAATACTAACATATGCACCTTCATCTATCAGTGTTTGAGGAACATCCTGACCACAAACCTGTACTGTAATATGGAAAGGAATGTGAGAGGGAAGACCAGGTCCAGTTAGGGTACCCCAATCAAAAAGGATGGCCTCATTACTTGGAGGGGGTTTCGTGGGAGAAGGAGAAATGCCCCCTAGCATGGTAGATTCTGTATCAATGAGAAAAACATGGGTAGTATCGGGTTTACTCTCTAGAGGGAGAGTAGGATTGATCGATGATGGAATCGGATCAACCACACTGGCACTCTTCAGAGGAAGAGTGGGATTGACTAATGATGTAACCGGAGAAATCACTTTGGAACTCTTCATATGAAGGGTGGGACTGACTAAGGAAGGGACTGGATTAGTCACTTTGGCACTCTTCAAGGGAGGAGTGGGATCAACTGATGGTGGAACCGGATCGACCACTTTGGTTTCACTCTTTTGATGAAGAGTGGGGTTGATCGATGACAAAACTAGATCAACTACTTCAATGAGTGGATCAATCGAAGAGGAAACTAGATTGACCACCTGATCAACTAGACCGACTGGGGATGGAACTGGATTGACCAGTCCATCAACTAATGATGGGTTGGGGGAAGCTTTAGAAGTTGAATTTTTTTCAAAAGAGAAGAAGCCTCATCCATACGAGGGCAAAGGTGAGAATAATGATCGCCTTTGCATAAAATACAAGGAAATTTGACACTTGTCTTCTTCTTACCAACCTTGATGTGACTAGTTGACAGGGTATCACCAGCATGACCAATAGAGGTCGATGACATGGAGGGACACATTTCTAAGACCTTGGGAATACCAGAGCAATCCCTCAGAAAGTGGTCACCCTTACAAATACTGCAAGGGAATTTAGGTTTTGGATTCTTCATTTTAATCTTGTTGACCAAATCAACACTCCCAGTACTATTAATAGTATTTGGTTGCTTGGATCCAACATCTGATGTTGTTTCGCAGGTTCTTATTCTTCTTCTCTTTCTATTTCTTCTTCTTCCGATCAACCTGGCTACTTTCTTTAGAGCTTTCACTAGGTGAATAAGGAGAAAGGGAAGGAGAATTAATGGGTGAGGAAGACTAAAATTTGACATGAGGTTGATGTGTGGGTGGTGTACTGACATCCAAAGTATTAGGTGCAGTTGAAGCATTAGGAGGATTTGAGATCACCGGAGTGGGGAACAGCCAAACCGGTAATCCGATGGTGAGTCCCGGAAGACTCAGTGTGGCAATGTATGGAGGACCAAAGTTTCCAAAAGAAGGAAAGGTGTAAGGTTCCCCAAGACAAGGGGTCCCTCCATTAGTACTCTCAAGATTTGATGCCATTAAAACTGACTCGAACTAAAGTCCACTAAGTAATACAAACAACACACGCTATGAATCTGAGAAGAAAACAATCAAACAAACCTTTCCCATAATGAAACCCCTAGTTGGTGATGAAATCCAACTTTGTGAGATCAAAATAGGAAGAGGCAGGGATAGAGCAGGTGGATTAGTTATGTTGGTGACCTACTTAACGGGCTTATGCCTTGGTGCAAGCTTCCACGCAATAATTGTGGATTTATCCTCCAAGGAGCCCAAGTGAGTTTGACCAACGTACGCTCGAGGTGCAGTGAGACTTCCCTTCACCATCACCTTGTGTGAGACCCTAAATATTATGGCTACTAAGGTCACCAATTCGCAGTTAGCCCCCGAGTGGGTAAATTCGACAGTCTAGTCGGAACATATGGATAGGATAACAAGTCTAAAATCAACTTGAGAGGCTCCCACACATAAACATGGGTATACCCTCAAATGACCCCTAATATACGATCTGACCACTACGAATGGTTGAACCACGGAGGGATAATCTTCGTAACTCTCCCAAACACAACCTCGTGCATAACCCCTGTGTGAGAGGTGGATCCCAGAAAGCCTATACGACAATTGGATTTTCTCTCCCTATCGCAAGATGCTAAGTTTGTTTGATAGCTTTGGAAAGTTATCTTTTCAACCTATTCCAAATCCCTACACCTTAAACTAATGTAGGTTTTCTAACAAAGATGTAAAAATTCTGATAAATTTTAGTTAACCATTGAATTTAGTTGGTGTTGTTTACTCAGAGGTGTATGAGAGTGAAAACTGATGATGTTATGACTCAATTCCCAAAACATGCATAAGAAATGATAAGCAATCTTTTCTTTCAATGAATGTCGATTTAAGGGAAGGAGAAGGATTTTCCTTTCACTGTCAAACACTAAGATGCAATGCCCTCATGCAATAGTCCTCAATAAGGAGTCCAATGCAATGCTAAAATGTTTATATGTGACCAATAACCAGTAGATGTAAAGCTTCCTATGCTAATCAAACTTCAAGAGTTGTGATATTTAAGCAATCTAGAAGAAAACTTCACATAAACCAAAAGATACCCTTGTTGTGATCAAACAAGAAATAGAAATCCAAAAACTCAAAAGGAAGGAAAACGAGATTGGAAAAGATGACTCAAAGATCAGAAATAAAAGTACAAAAGACCTTTGAAACTCCTTACAAAGTTTTCACTCATTTAGATAAACGAGAAAAAAATGATAAATTGACTCCAAATCATGAAGGACAAAGAGTTATTGCAAATTAAGGACAAATGTCAAAAAATCGAAACAAAAAGAGATCAAACCTTAGAAAGAAGAGTATTGAAGGCCAAGATAAAGATAAACTGAGATGATAAGACCCTGGGCAAGTGCTAAAAGCAAAAATTGAACTCAGAAATTGAAAACCTAGAAGATTTTCCACAGAAAAGGGGGTAGAGCTCTGGTGTAAGGGGTACTAGAGCACTCCAACACTCTGTGTAAGACCAACAGGGAGTTTTAATGCTCTGATAGCAAGGGAAGGGGAGCACTTTGCTTCAAAAGATCAGAAAAGGGCCCAGAAACTTAAAAAATCAAAGAAATTCAGTCAATCAGGGTGATCATGATGAAATAAAGAGGCAATCAAACAAATCTAAGAATCAAAGAGACAGTATGGAGAGGTTGAAATGAGTGGGCAAAGGGCCAAAACAATATCTGGGAATGGAAACAAAAATCAGAGCTCCTCCCCAGTGGAGTCACCAATTTATGTTATAGGTGAATCCCTCTACGGAAAAGTGGATTCCCTCTTGGTCTCTAGACTCCTAAGGACATGATAGAAAATTTATTAAAATGGACACTGACATCCTTTTAGAAATAATAAAGCTAATATACAAAGGAGAAGAACAAAGATATGTAGCTTATTAACGACGTTTTTCCTTGCAAAGTCCAGGCTGAGATTCGATCCTGAGCTCCCTAATAGGTCATGTAGAAGAAACAAAGATACAATAGACTTCCTACTCTACTGATATTATCTCAAATATATATCCATCTACTACAAACAAACTCATATGGAACAAACATAAGTTTGAAAGAAGCATGCCAAGAATTGATATATTGATGAGAACAAGTAAAAGTACTTACAATCCTTTGATGAGGGTGCAACAGCTTCTTCCAGCTCTCCTTTTCCAACCCCTTTGCTCAAGTAAGCTACATTGATTGCTTTGATGACACCTCACTTATGATATCACAAGTTCCACATATCCAATCCTTTATGTCAATACCACTTATAGGATCATAAGTTTGGTATCAATCTCTAGTCTCTACCTCCCATTTTCACCATTTTCACCATGAGGAGACCTCCTTATATAACCTTGGAGAGGTCCAACTACTTGAGATATCTTTGGGATAATTTTTGGATTCCTCTCCTTCATTTGAGGATCCTCCCTAAGATCATGCCTTGATCCAATATTAGAACCCAACTACCTTCAGCTATTGAGGGGATTGTATCTTGATTTCCTCCAACAAACCAAAAATTCACTCAGAAAGGGTAGCGTTCCCCCAAAAGGGTGCACAAGGCGCTCAAACACTCACCCAAAGAGGCCTAGGGAGCACTAGCACTCCCTGACAATGGGTAGGGGAACGCTCCTCTCCAAAATCCATATTTAGTGGTTCTTTAAGTGGCAAAAGGTTTGTACTCCCTGTCAACTGATTTCTCTTCTTAAAAAATAGTCTTTGAGGTGTCCTAAGTGTCCTTATGATGTCACTAGAGGCACGACATAGGAAAGATGGCAGCATGATCTTTGTGACGCTTGCAACACTTGTGGTCAATATGCGAGACTTGTGGACAAGATGTGACACTTACAACACTTGTAATGACGACATGTGCGACACTATTGAAGTGAGTAATTTTGATGTGTAACAACGTGGAAACCCAATGTGGGAGAAAACCATGGAATTATTTTCTTATATTTCTTTAAGAATTACATTCAAGGAAGTACCAACTTCCAATTATCCACCTCGAACTAGAAGGAGGCTACAACCCCCTAGTTTCTTAGGTTACAACCTGAGGGGATCTCCAACTCCCCAATTCTCTATCTACAACAAGAAGGGGGATACAACCCCCTATGTTCTCTGGCTACAAGTGAAAGGTGGCTACAACCACCCAGTTCTCAGGCTCCAAACTGAAGGAATCTCTAACTCCCTAATTCTTCAACACCAACCAAAAGGAGGATACAACCCCCTTTCCTTTCCCTATCCAACCGCCATGAAATGTAAATGCCAAATGTAGACAATCTATCATTGAATCAAACACTGTCACTATCAAATTGTACCAACAACTGGTGACAACCTGTACCAATCAACCTACACCAAACAACATGTACCAACACAAGTGCATCAACTATGCACAACACAATGTGTCACATCAACCTGTGACATTAACATGTCTCATCAATATCATCAACCAATCAGATCTATTCACCAAGGTCAATCAACGATACAATGCTCAACCGTATGCATAATATCACCAAGATGTGCATCAACCAAGACTACTTACAAACATAAAAAAAATGTATCACAATCAATATGTGCTTCTAAAAGTATACCAAGTCATATATGCCACATCATCAATAAACCATGTTCCAACAATACTACTAGAAAGTGTCTCTAACAATGTACCAAATATGTACCAATCATGCATCAACTATAGATCAAACTATGACTCATTAAGATGTACCAACATCACCATACCATACACCTCATGTGTGTACCACTCATCAACTATCTGTCCCAACATGTCTCTCAATCATATACCAAAGACATATACCAATGTAACCATCAAAATTTCTCTAGCAATACATCACACTATCCATAACCAAATACCATAAACCTTCCCATCAAATCATGTGTCAAAACCTCACTGTTATGTAGCCTCAAGTGTGTACCAATCATATATCAAGACCACTAATAAAATCCTCTCACAATGTACCATAAGATATATCAATAAGAATTAGACATGCATCAACAATATACTTCGGTAGATCTGCCTCACAACCATTCTACAGCAAGCCTTAAACTTCCAAGAGGGCATCCAACAAATGTACAAGGAAAGACCTCAGCCAGATTCATAGATTCAACACTACACATATGAAAACCATAACTTTTTCTTCTTGTAGCTATGGATCTATTATGGATATGTTTCTATAGCCATGATTATGTTGCCATGATTTTGTTACCGTGATTCGGTTGTCATGATTATGTTGTGGTGGTTCTATTATCGTGATTCTACTATCACAGTTCTGATGTCGTGATTTGGCTGCTGCAGTTCTACAACCACAATTTTTCTATTGTGATTCTTTTACGCAATTTTGTTGTCGTGACTCTGTTGCCACAATTTTTCTACCACAAATTTGATCTATCAATAATACTTTCCAAATAACCTTTCACAAATGGATATTCAATTATATACAAAATAGGTGCAAATAGGAGGCCCTTTCTCTCTTATTTATACTCTCCAAGTAGCTTCTTCAAGGGGTTATCTACTAACTCACTTTACCCAACTTCCTTCTTTTAGGGCCAACCCACTTCTAACCACTTGTCCACTTACAACCACTTTATCAACAAACAGTAAGTTATCCACTTCTAGTTGCAACTAAATTTATTATTTGATTAATTTCTTTTGCAACTACTTTGACTTATCCATAAATAGTAAACTCACAACTTCTTGTTGTAACCAGTTTATTATTTAAATAATTTATCTTTGCAACCACTTTACCATAATTAACAAACTCGCAACTTTAATTGTTTTCTTGGTGCAACAATTTTACCCATTATTAACTCCTATTTACCATCAATTTGACTATTCAACTACTTCTAGGAGTTTCTAAAGTAATTTAAGTTCTTTGACCTTCTAGGTGTTAGAAAAACAGGACCGCGAAGCAATAAAATAAAACAAATGCAGAAACAAAACATAGAAGACACACAATACAAGAGAGACACAGATTTACGTGGTTCACCCAGTGTGGGCTACGTCCACCAGAGAAATTGCCAGGTCCTTCCTTTATTATTA
>ML781031.1:219038-229829 GCA_009831015.1 Picea engelmannii | reverse complement strand
GGGCTACATCCACCAGAGAAATTGCCAGGTCCTTCCTTTATTATTATCCAGCAAATGAAGGGATACAACCTACAGCAAAACCCGCTGTAACTTCCTCTTCTTTCTCTCACAGTCTCCTCTCTCAGAATACAATATTCACCATCCTCAATAGCCGCAATACATTTCCCTCATAAAAGAGGGTTGCCTTCTAGGGAAAAAACCCTAACATAATCTCTACCGTTAGATCTGCGACCTTATAATGAACGGTCCAGATTTACAATGAAATTACATATAATTTTACAAGGCAATTTTTGCTTCGGGGGCTTCACCCCCGAACCCCTGCTGGGGGCCTGCTTGCCCCCAAACCCCCCAGCCGGGGGGATGGACCCCCCAGACCCCGTAGAGGGGGTACCCCCCCTCTGCACTCCCCCGCGTGGAAGAGTGTACATACTTCTGGGGTGTAAATACTTCATGGGGTATAAACACAGATGAAAACAAGGACCTCTGAATCAGGAAGATAATCAGGCTCCACAACCAACACTGGGGCTTCTAGATAACTCATGAGGGATCTCTAACTTCACATGGCCATAACTCTCTAACCGTGAGGAGTTATTTGATGTTCCACATATCACCAGAAAAGGCATGACATTGATCTTCATACCTTTATAACTCAACCAAACTTGGGTTCCTTACCCATACCTATGGAGCTACCAGACATACTCGAGGGTTGAAATGAATCTCTAAGGGTTGATATCAATCTATAATATCACTCTCCAATGGTTGACATCAATGAAAACCAACAATCCAAACCAATTGTCGATCAATCTAAACCAATTGTCTAACAATCAAGAAGGAAATAGAAAACAAAAAGAAGAAGTTTAAGGATAAGCATGTATGTATAAATATTGATCAAGAATGTGGATCAACAAATGGGTAAACATAAGTAAAAGACGAATCCATCGTCCTCAAATTAATAGGGTATGGAATCAACTACCACATTGTATTTACCTTTCTTATATACAATCTCATAATCATACCCTAGTCTCTTGGTGACCCACTTATGTTTCTCTAGTGAGGATAACCTTTGTTTTAGACTATGATGACCAATGTTGATTGGAAAACATTTCCCTATGAGTTATGGAAATTATGTCTCTATTTCATGTAGAATGGAAATCATCTTCATCTCATATATGGATTTACCCAAATTTAGGTCTCATAACTATTTGTTGGTGAATTCCAAAGTTCTCCCTTCTTTCATCAATATTTCTCCAAGACCTTTGTTCAATGCATCACATTCCAAGTCACAAGTCTTAGTAAAATATAGAACTACTAATACTGGAGTCATGCACATGGCATCCTGTAACACTATTTAGAATGCATTCTCAATGGCCTCATTCCAAACAAAGGCATTCTTTTTTAGTAGTGAGGTTAAGGGAGCAACAATTTTTCCATAATTTTTCACAAATTTTCTATAGTAGCTTGTAAGTCCTAAGAATCCACACAAGCTCTTTAGGGTTTTGGTACAAGGTCAATATTTCATATTTGTGACTTTCTTAGGATCAACTCATACTCCTACCCAACATACAATGTGACACATGTATTCAACCTATGAACCTTAAGCAAATTTGGAGAATTTTATGAATAGTTGGTGGTTCTATAGGAATTTTCGGGATCTATCAACAAGCACTATATGGCATTCCCATGTTTTAATGTAGATCATAATATCATAAAAGAATAACAACACAAAATATCATAGGAATGGTGGAAAGATCTTGTTCATGAGAATTTGAAAGGTTGATGGAGCGGGGTAAAGGCCAAAAGGCATCACTAAAAACTCATAATGACCTTCATGTGTATGGAAAGTGGTCTTAGGGATGTTTACCTATTTCATCCTAATATGGTGGTAGTTGGAATTAAGGTCAAGTTTAGTGAAAAACTTGGCTCCATGAAGTTCATCCAAGGGGTCATCAATAACTGGGATAGGAAATTTGTCCTTGATGGTCAAATTATTGAGAACCTAGAAATCAGGACACATGTGCCAAGTATCTTCCTTATTTAATACTATGACCATCGGTGATGAGTAAGGGATACTACTAGAACATATGACAAATGAATTTAACAATTCCTAAATGATCTTTGCAATTTAATTTTTTTGTGCAAAAGTGTTTCAATAAGGACATGCATTGGGTGATTGACTACCTCAAATGAGGGGAATATAATGGTCATGATCCCCATGTGAAGGTGGTAAATCTTGTGGAATTTCAAATCCCTTTTGATTCTTAGAGAGAACCAACTATAAATTAGGGTGAAACTCTTGCAGTGTGGCATCGACTACTTATATGGAATTAAATTGTACAATACCACCTAAGTCGCCTTTATTCAACAACTTCTCCATACGATGAGAGGTGATAACTTTAGGGTAACCAGATGTAAGCCCCTTTAGGGTATGTTTATTCCCTTCTTACATGAATCTCATGTATAATTATTTTGAATCCATCATGACTAGTCCCAAAGTGTGTAACCATTATGCCTCGAGAACTATATCACAACCACCCATTTCAATAGAAAACATGTAAGTTTTGAGATGATTCTCACCAATTTGTAGTTTCAAATTTTCACATTGACCTCCACATTTAATCATACCACCATTGGTGATCATAATTTGAAAATAGAATATGGGACATACATAAAAATGGGTGTCTTGTGCAACTCTCCTATGGATAACATTGTGGGTGCTACCTTTGTAAATCAACACAGTCACTTTGTCTTGCTTGATGTAACCAATCAATTTCAAGTTTTCGAGTGCCAAGAAACCTGATAGGACATGGAGAGAAATTCAAGGTTTCTTTCAAGGATCTTGCAAGGGGGATTTATATTCCATTGGGGGGGTTTCTTCCATGTTGAAATCCTTATTCTGACACCCATGTATCTTTTTATCTAGTGATTTCCTTACTAAAATTCAAATTAGTAGCTCACAAAACAAAAATAAACTGTTGAAATATTCAACTGAAATAAAGATAGCAGAAGCAATACTGGAAGCCAAATCATGCACACATAAAAACCAATATATTTTGGTAGATACCCCAGAGGGAAAACCGGTACTGAGATGATTTTATTATGATAAAATTAGGGCTCATGTAATGAGGATAATGGCCCACTGAGAGAAATACAACTACAAACAAACCTGGTAAAGTTTGCTATGTTTTATGACCTATATTTGGCATGCTTATTGAGGTTTGCATGCCTTTCGTTAAGTAAACATGTGTATATGCATCTATATCCATTGAAACCCACATACACGAACTCAATATGGAAAAATTCATACGCCTCAACCCTTTCTTGTGGATTCACTCTACTGAAACCCACTTGCAACTCCATTTGTTATCTCTTCTCCTTGACCTGATCTCTATATGGAAGTCCTTCTCTACTTATCCAACATCTCCTTGAATCATATTCCTTCATGATCCAACCCTCTCAGAAAGAGTCCTTCTATGCTCTCAATAATATCAAGTTTCTTCTTCCTTCACTCTAGCCTTGCTTTTATAATATTTAGTTATAACCTAACCCTAATCTCCAAAGTGATTGACAATTGAGATTACTTCTCACCTCACATGAGATCAATGGCTAAGATTAAATTATAATTACTTTTATCATTTCCTTAAACAACTCAACTAATTAATAAAATAACTTTACTTTAATAATTCTTTTAATTAAAGTAAAGTCTCAAGGTATAGGGATTTGGATGATTTCCACATGTCTATACACTTATACGATTGTGTAAATACATGTCTCATTCTATAAACATCAACACTCCCTCTTAGTGAGGAAGGTAGTTTATCTATGAAGAACACAAAATTCTCTTTCACCAAGGGTTTGGTCAAAATATCTGCAACCTGCTCATCTGAGGAAATATACTGAAGATTTATTTCTCCCTTCTGGATCTTATATCGAATGAAGTGGTATCTAATATCAATATCCTTGGACCTGTCATGGAATATTGGACTCTTTGAGAGTTTTATATAACTCTCATTATCGCAGTATATCACCATAGCCTCCAACTCTTGATAAAAAATCCTGTAAGTAATTTGTGAATCCAAATAGCTTCATATCTAGCCATACTCATTGCCATATAATCTACCTTCATTGAACTAAATGCTACAGAAGTATGCTTCCTATTGAACCAAGTAATTATTGTTGATCCCAATATAAAAGCAACACCCTAAAGTGTTATTTCTTTCTACTGTATTCCCTGCCCAATATGAGTCTGTATATCCCGGTAACTCCAATGCATATCCTCCAATATACCTCAATCCATACTCCATTGTACCTATCAAGTACCTAAGCACATTCTTTTCTTCTATCAAATGCACCTGCATCGACTCCACCATGAACTATCTCAAGGTGTTCACAGTAAAACATATATCTTGCCTGGTATTGACCAAATACATCAAGGACCCTATCATCTACATGTATATCCTAGGATCCACCAAATTTGAATCTAAAGTGATGACCTTCTTCATATTGGTAACCATATGTGTAGCCATCAGTCTACATTCCTCCATCCTGGATATCCTCAAGATCTCAACTGCATACTTCCCTTGTCCAAGAAAGATCTCTCCCGATATATGTCATACCTTTAACCCCAAGAAATAATGCATCAAGTCAATGTCCTTTATATTGAACTTAGTAGAAAAATATGCTTCACACCCTCTAATAAGATCCTCTATGTCTGTGATAAAAAACTCATCTACATACAAAACCAAGATGATTAGATCAACCCCAACAAGTATGAAGATAAGATAGGATCTTCCTCACTCTTAGTAAATTCCATTCTCTACAAGTATCTTTCAATCCTAGAATAACATTCCTTAGGTGCATGTTTGAGTCCATACAAGGATCTCATAATCCTACACACATGAGACTCCCACCCATGTACCTCAAAGCCCTGTGGTTTCTCTATATCCACTTCCTCCTCAATGATTACATTGAGAAAAGTTTTCTTCGCATCCATATGATGTATCCTCCACCTCATAAATAAAGCAATAGAAACAACAACTTGAATAGAAGAATACTTGGTGACTAGATAAAATGTATTCTTGTAGTCCATTCCCTCTTTCTGGGAGAACCGTCTCACCACAAACCTCACCTTGAACTTCTCGATGCTACCATCTGCAACATGCTTGATCTTATAGAGCCACCTGAAACTCACAACTAATTTCCCCTCTAGTCTTGGAAATATGCCACAAACATCATTCCTCGTAATAGAGGTGTACTCCTCTACCATGGAATCCCTCCATACCTATTGATTTGTTTCTTCCTCAAAACTAGAAGGCTCGACATCAATGATGCTACTCATAAGCGCCATATAGTTTAGAAACTTTATCGGAGGCTTGCACTCTCTGACCACACTCCTAGGAGCCTCACCAGCATCCCTCAATGTTTATAATAGCCACATGGGTCTTCTAATAGGACTAGAAGGGGATGAATCCTCCTCCCCGCATGAAGTATAATTTGATGACTACTTCTCATCCTTCACAGCCTGCTTCTCCTCATCCTTTGTCACTACTAATGACTACTGAGATCTCCTATATGCAAAATTCTCCTCAAACTTAACATCTTTTCTCGCAAATTTATTCTATTGCACTAGAATCAAGTTACTATAATCCTTTTATGTCTCTCTATACCCCATAAATATACCCTATTTTCATGAAGGCTCCAACTTCATCCTCCTCTCTGCAAGCACATGGATGTAGACTGGACAACCAAACATCCTCAAATGTCTTATCTATAGATTCACTCTTGAGAATGCCTCCTCTAGAGTCTTGTCTCCGAATATCCTGTGAGGACTCCTATTATACACATATATTCTTGTGTTACATGTCTCTACCCAAAGAAACATAGAAAAATCCTGGTCATGTATCTTATTCCCGACAGAACCGATGATGGATTGATTATTTCTCTTCGCAACCCCATTTTGTTGATGGTTGTATGAGATTATCATCTCCCTCTTGATCCCTACATCCTTGTAAAAATCCTTGAAGTCATTGTAAGTGTACTCTCCCCCATTATCTAACCTCGATACCTTTATCTTCTTCCATGTCCGTTTCTCCACCTAAGCTTTAAGCTCTTGAAACCAATTGAACACCTCATCATTGGTTTTCATAAAGAATATCTAGGTTTTCCTAGAAAAATCATCAATAAATGTCTCATAGTATGACGACCCCTGCACTAATGCTATTGATATTGTCCTAATAACATGTAAATGGATAAGATCCAGTATCCCCTTGTACTTACTCTTTCTTCTTGGAAAAGAATCCTTGGCGTTATTTTTAAGTGCACGACCTCTACACAATCCATGTTGGTCAATACTAAACTCTGGAAAACCTGTAACAATCCCCATCAAAATCAATGATGGCCTATATTATAGATGCCCTGAACTTATGTGTCTTAACTCACATAGGTTGTCATTTTCATGTACCAAATCCTAAATAGGCTTTCCTTGCAACCTATATAAATTTCCCTCTCTAATCCTAACGTCCACTATTGTGTTCGGGTTATCTTTCTCTACACGTATGAGTACTTTCCCTCTTTGAAAATTAATGACAAAAACCATGTCCTCCATAGCTGAGACTGAGAGAAAAGTCTTCTTCAAACCTAGTACGCAAAGTACATCTTGGGAATCCAACAAACCTCCTGGCTGAAGCTGGAATGTAATTGTTCCCTCTCTCTTCACTACATACCTAGTATCATCACCAAGCTCCATATGAACATCTAAGTCCCTCTCCATCAGACCACTAAATATCTCCCATGATTTTTTCATATGATGATATGCACCACTATCCAAGGACCACACACTCCTAGTAGGTGTGTTGGTAGAAAGGCAAGAAACCAGTGAGAAATCCTTCTCAAAATTCACTACAAACTCATCTAGTTGCATCTTTGTTGATGCTTCTATCTACGTTTTTATTTTTCCCTTATTCTTCTATGGACACTTAGATGCATAATTTATATTCTTATGACATGATAATCACTTTATTTTACTCAAATCCTTCTTCTTCCCTCGTTGTGATGATCCTCCATCATTTTTACCCTTCTTAGTGGAACTCTTTCCTTTTCCCTTCCTTGTCTTACTAACAAGATTCAATTTCTCATCACTACTTCCCTACTTGTTTCTCTTAGACTCCTCTTGAGTCTCTTCCTAGATGCAATCATCCCAAATTCTCTACCAATCTGGAATATTTTCTCGAGTGCAAACTCCCTTGACAAATGGTTCCCATGACTTGGAAATACCATTCAATGCCACATTTGCGAGCTATTCATCCTCATTTTTCTCTCCTATGGCTGCAATTTGATCATGTACTTGTGTGATCCTCATGAAATAGCTATTAACATTGTCATATCTAAACATCTACATTGATCTGATTTTATTTCTTAAGACCATCTTCCTATTCATGTTATTCTCTAGAATAAACCTACCAAGGAATAAAACATCTCTTTGGTCCTATTATTCCCAGATAGGTGAGGAATTAGATGATCCTTCATTGAATCCAAAATAACCCTCTCAACTTGGATATCCTTCTTCTCATGAGTTGTCAAACTTTTCGGATCTATCAGTGGAACAATTGTTTTGTCCACTAACTCCCAAAGGTCATACTCCTTTAACACCAAAGCCACTCTTGCTTTCCAAGATAGGAAGTTGGATTCTCCATCCAATATTTCTTCAACTCGTAGAGGTGCTAATGTCATCCCTTAGACCTGATAAAATACCCTAGAAATAACCTACTGCTAAATCCACCCCTATACTAACCTGTACAAACTTGTACATGACTGTCACCACTAAAACGCCTGTATGTACATGACTTCCCTTACTAAAACTAGAGTATGTATGAACATGTGCTTACTGTAACCTATGTATATACAAATATCTCCAAAGAAACCCATGTATATGTGTGCATGTTCCCTCTACAACCTATGTACAACTTCATATGACTGCAAAACCCTAGTTCTACCTCAGTACAATTGTTTCCATGAAATGCATCCTTTGATTTTATCATGTTGGTTATGGATCTGCTAAGATCTCTAGAAGATGTGATAGATTTTATACCAACTTCTATGGATAAAATATTTTCCTTCCTCTCATATTATGCGCTTTGATACCATGTTGAAATCCTTACTTCGACACCTAGGTATCTTGTTGTCTACTGATTTCCTTCAATTCATATTTAGTATCTCAAAAAACAAAAATACACTGCTCGAATATTCAACTCAAATAAAGATAGCAGAAGAAACATTGAAAACCAAATCATGCACAAATAAACACCATTATTTTTCTGTTGATACCCCTAGAAAAACCCCAAAGGGAAAACTAGTACTGAGATTATTTTATTATAATAAAATCATGGCTCCCATAACTAACGTAATGGCCCACTGAGAGAAATACAACTACAAACAAACCTGTAAAATTTTGGGTTGTTGTACAACCCAGATCTAGAATGCTTCTCGAGGTGTACACACATTTCCTTAAGTAAAACCACATATATACACCTGTCTCCATTGAAACCCGTGTACATGACCTCAAGTATTGTATAGAAAACTTTGTATGGATCGACCCTTTTTTTGTGGCTTCACTTTGTTGAAACCCACTTGTTGTTGGAAAATATTGAACAAGCAACGAATGTGTGTTGATGGTTGTTGTCATTGATGGCAACAACGGAGATGGAAGGATATGAAGGATAAAATCCTTAAGGATTCGAAGAGAATAAGCTCAGGAGGAATAGCATTCTTAAACGCGCAAGAAGCACAGGAAAGAGACCGAGAGCCGTCGGATCTCACTCGGAAATCCCGACAGCTATTGGATCGGGAGAAACTGCGCAGATGTTAAGCGCAGGAGTTGGCATGCAGAAGAAGTGATCTAAGCCGTCAGATTGGAAGCAGACACCCGACAGCCATCAGATCTGCAGAAGCTGTGAGGGGGATAAGCCATCAGAGAATCGGGGATCGGGACTTTGAAATGTCCAGTTCAATTGACATCGAAAACCCCGAAATCGCGATATGAGATTTCGCGATTTGATCACAAACGTTAAATCAAGCAGAGATCGGGACCATCCACGTGTAGACAGGAGGCTTCATCGGAGAATCAGGAATCGGAGTTTCACGAGTCTCGTGAACAATGACAACGAAAACCCTGAAATCGCGATATGCGATTTCGCGATGAAATCACAGTCGTTGAGCCAAGATTGCATCTGAACCGTTGATCCAACTCACGATAGCAGACCACGTCGGCAAGGGACACGTGGCACAACCAGGGAATGACAGGTGTCAGGCAGATTCAACACTTCAGGCACATGTAAGTCACGAATCAGAGTGACACGTGGGAGGATCTAACACGTGTCAAACCATGTGTGACGTCAGCAGAGGCATCGATGATCGGGACCGTCCATCTGAGGGACAGGTGTCGAAGATCAAGGCACCGTCGGCATATTGAACATCGGGAAATCGGAGTTCCTGAGGTTGAAGGAAATGAGAGATCGAAAGACTCGAAATCCTGAAGGTATCGAGACCATCCATTTGAGGGACAGGTGTCGAAAATCAGGAGCGAGTCAGCATATTGCCAATCGGGAAATCGGAGTTCCCAAGGTCAAAAGAAACAGGACATCGGAAGTCCCGAAATCCTGACACAATCGGGACCGTCCATCTGAGAGGACGTGTGGCACGAGATTGGTGCCATCGGTGAAAGACCCGACAGGAGGTCGTTCATCGGCTAATCGGAAATCGAGATATCGGAGATCCCGGGCACAAAGGTTTTGTGCATTTCGAAATCGTGATCCGCGAAATCCCGATGAGTGGGGTATAGCTGTCAGCACAGCAGCGAAGGAGGATAGAGGATTAGTGGAGGCCAGCTGTCAAAGATAAGGATGCGGTTACAGGTAATGGTCACATGAACCAAGGTCAGCCAGGAGGGTTGAAGCACATCGCGAATCGGGAAATCGCGAAACCCACGGACATAAATATTATGTCATCGTAAGTGTCGAAACTCCGATGGAGTGATGAGACCAAAGTCACACAGAGATAGGTCATATGGACCATATTCTAGCCAGGAGGTCTAGCGCACATTTTCGAGAGGTATGGTGGTGGTCACGTGATCGCAGGTCACATGGACCATTGTATAGCGCATGGAAAGGGGCGCATCGGCATCGGGGATCGGGACTTTGTAATGACAAAGTCACTTGACATCAAAAACCCCGATTTCGCGAAATGCGAAATCGCGAGTGAATCCAGACCGTCAGATTCAGAAATGATCAGGACCTTTGAGTTAAAAGGGCGCACATAAGTTTAATTCAAATTTTAAACAGGAGCCCAATTTCCTCCAAGCAATAAATGATGGACCCGATGAGAGTTGAATGGGTCCTGGACCAATGGGCTTAAAAAGGGGTCGATGCTCTCGGCAGAGTGGGTGGTCGAAGGATGCGGAGGCCATTTTTCTGACAGTAGGGATATCTACTGGTGGGTGATGTCATTTGTGCAGGCAGCATGAAAGGTTTGAAGAAAGAGGAACCTCCTTGTGGTAGTCAGGCGGCAGATCTACATTGACAGAGAGATCATGGCTGTGGGTTCAGCAACCATGAGATCAGAGGCATCATCTCCAGGTTTATTGATTTGTTTAATATGTGTCCTTTGGTAACTGCCTGACAGTCTGTAGATCTGTGTTTACTCTTGAGATAATTTCTATTACTGTCATAACCACTAGATGAAACTGCCTGATCCAGTGTGAAAATTAATGAAACGTGGTCAGCAGTGAGTATGAGGGTTAAA
>ML781031.1:158812-210459 GCA_009831015.1 Picea engelmannii | reverse complement strand
TTGTGGTTGCCTCTATTGTCTCTTCTCCTTGACTTGGTATCTAGATGGATGTCCTTATCCACCTATCCAAGGTCTCCTTGAATCACAGTCCTTTGTGATCCAACCCTCTGAGAAAAACTCCTTCTCTCCTCTCAATAATATCAAGTGTCTTCTTCCTTCACCCTAGCCTTGCTTTTATAATAATGAGTTATAACCTAATGCTAATCTCCAAAGTGATTGATGGTTGAGATTAATTTTCACCTCACTTGAGATCAATGGATAATATTAAATGCTAATTACTTTTATCATTTCCTTAAATACATCAACTAATTAATAAAATAACTTTTCTTTAATAATTTATTTAATTAAAGTAAAGTCTCAAGATAAAAGGATTTGGACAATTTCCACATGTCTAGACACTTAGTGTTGTGCAGAAATACTTGCCCGATGCTACAAACATCAACATTCCAAATTTGTTTCAAGAGAAGTCATGTGGAGATACTTCCATTTGAAATAATTTATGTTTTCTACATTTCCTCCCTTCGGAATATAGCTCATCAAAATTATATAAAATATGGAGGTGTTGACATTCTTCCATCTCTTTGGGGGATAACTTGTGGATGTATATTGGCTATGAGTTGGATGAGTTGGGGGTGTTTTCCATAGAGTGCCTAGGATGAGTGGTGAATAAAGGTCTCTTAGTTTTTGAATTTATCACTAACTCATCTTATACAACTCTATCACAAGCTTTAAACCATGTGTGCATGTGTTTTATCATGACATGTGCTCAAATTGCTTCCTTGAGACCACTAATGAATATTTCTTCAAAGGTGGTAATATAGGCCATAAATATGTCAAGTTGGTGTAATTTTGTCAGACTTCTCGAATGGTGAGTGTCACATTCAAAATTGTCATAAAGTACTTGTGCAAATTACATCCATGAAATGTAGCCTTTATAAGCCTTCTTATACAATTTCCACCACTGCCAACATAATACATCCAAATAGTATATCCCCACTTATAGTTTGTGTAGGTCATCATTAATTCCATAAAGAAAGAAAGAGTGTTCCATTTGGGTAACCCACCCTAAGGGATCAGACCCATCAAATTTGTTCATGTCAACCTTTGGAAAATGGTGCCATGAATTGCGATACTGAAAGTGTGGGTGGGGGTTATCCTGAAACATCTTTGTGGCCTACACTTCTTGGGATGGAAATTCCTTCTTGGTTGAATCAATGTTTGGATTTGTTATATTGATATTCAAGTGGTCACCTAGCATTTCAAGAAGTTGATATGTGATTTCATTGTCTCAATCATAGCATTGAGTGTAGCCTCAATTCCAACAACCTTTCTATCTAGATCTTGGAGCTAAGAAAGTTAGGCATGTTGTTAGTTATCTAAGTTGGTCATGTTGCAAGTTTGAACCATGGGACCACCAAAGATTTTGTGGAAGTTTTATTTTCCATTTATCTCACTGTGATCAGGATTCTGTGCAAATATACCTTAGATAACCATATTGTTGGGCCACAAAAAAATGGTTACTTTACTTGAGAGAAAGATCCAAGCGATCAACATAATGTTGGGAATCTTTTGAGATAGTTCTCCCACAATGGTGTTGGTCGACCCAATTTTTTTTTTTTTAGAGTACTACTCCTATAGGAGTATTACTCGCAACTAATTATTACTATGATGATGTAATTTCCAAATTCCTTCCAGATGCAAAGATGCAAGAATTTCATTGGCTAGTTTTAGAAGCTAGGGTTTGCAAGGTTATAGAGATAGAGAAGTGTTAGGTTCTATATCTTTCTGGAATACTTGCAAGGTCCAATAATGGTATTCAACCCAATTTCTTAGGGCATTAACGAAGGAGGCTCAACTATGCCCTTGGTCATATGACCTGACTACCTATGTACTAGAGAGCGATATCCCCGAGTGTTTTCCTTGATGTAATATAGTAACAATATGGACAATAAAATAATCTAGAGTTGGTTTCAAATATATATATATATATATATAAGGGACTTCTAATATACCCAAAGGTACATGGAGGTGAGATTTTGTATACATGTGTTGTCCGATGTGATACTACTTGAAGGGGTACCAATAGGGGTTACAAGAGTTTCCAAAAAAGTGACTCCACTTGTATTCCCCATATGTATTATTCCCCAACTAAATTTTTACCCATTGAATGATATATCACTATGTTATTTAAAGACGTTGGAACACATCTCTAGCCTAAAAACAATTATAATAAAATTTGGAGGCTTGTTGGCTTAGGAAAGAGCTCTAATACCACTTGTAGTGTTCCTTAACCCTTAAACTTGAAACACAATTGGGTGTATAGAGAATATCATTTCAAAATAACCATAAAAAAATGACAATAATATGAATTCTATAAAAGATACCTTTGTTGATGGAAATATCATGTTGGCATTGATGTAAACATGAAGACAATAAGTACCACAGTCGAGTATGACATGGAACTGTAGTAAAAGCTACAGGAATACTAAGTTACAGGAACATAGTGGACTACCGGAACACAGTGGATCGCTTGGTCCAGTGATTTAAAAGAATGAAAGAATGAAAATGAAACAATGAGACAATTTCAATTAATACATTGGTCGAGTCGAGTTTTCTTGGTTACTTTATATTCTGTTGAGATAGGATCATGATGAACATAATGAATAATGGTGAGTCACCCTCTTGAATACTTTCTCGTGCATTATCATTTCAGAGTGTAATCAAATGGAAATTTGTTGATGCAACATTGAGAACCCTTGAGTCTATTAGATCAACATGGTCATTGATATTTGTATCAAATTTGGTCATCATTTTTTCCAGGCCGAAGTTGGACGACCCTTCAAACCTAAACAATTTCCGGCAACCACCAATCTTTAGATCCACTTAGATAGTCAATTGTTGAATACATTGCGATTGATTTCAAAGGTTACTAGGTTAGTAAGTGATCAAATATATGTCAAAGGTTAGTAAGTGATTAAATATAAATGTGACCTTGCTATCAATTTAATAAATACAAGTGGAAATGTTAAGCGGAAACAGAGTTTACGCAAAAGTGGAAATGAAAGTGGAATAAATATAAATATGACTTTAATAAATAACAAAAGATGAAAAGTTAGGTGGAAGTGGATTTTACATAAAAGAGGAGTAAATATGAAAGTGGAATAAAGAAAAGGGTAAAAGTGAAATTGGATTAAAGAAAAAGGTAGAAGTGAAAGTGGAGTTAAAGAAAAAGGAAAAAAGTGAAAGAGCACATGGTATTTGCAAACCATGGTGGTATTTATCTATGGTAAGGTAAAAAGTGAATTAAATCATGATAATCAAAATCTATCGACCTAATTCAAAATGTGACTAAACGATATAAAAGGCACAATGGTTCATTCACAATGTATTAATTAAAAGAGTATGATTAATATCTTACATTGAAAAGGAACATACTTATAATGAAGAGATGCATTCCTATATTGAAGAAGTACAATTTTTCAGTTGTACATAACCATTGGAAGACTATATAAATGAAAATTCTTGTAAAAACAGGGAGTGTCTTTGTGCTTGAAATCTAAAGATAAAAAACAGAGTCAGAGGCCAAGAAAGTAAATGAAGATATGCAACAGTATCCAAAGAAGATAATTAATATTTGAAGATTGAAGTACTTATCATAAAAAGGGAGGTTGGGTGGTGCTAGGGAAGGTTGGATCCTACAAAAGAGGTTGTATCCTCCTTCCAGTTGAAGCTGGAAAACCAAGGTATTGCAACATATTTTTAGTTATAGATGAAGAAACTAGGGAGTTGGTTCTTCCCTCCAATCAGTGCTGGTAAAATCTAGGGGGTTGCAACCTCCTTCTAGTTGTTGCTGGTAAAACAAGGAATTGGTTTTTCCTTTGAGTTGGAGCTCATAAATTAAATGTAATCTTTCTAAAAACTGAGTGATATTAGTCAGTGGTGTAACTGAGTCAGCTTAGCATAAATGAAAGCAGGACCATTGTCCGTAATAATTTCCAATGGAAGACCAAATCTGGAAAAAATATTATTTTCAAGAAATAAATTACCTAATCATCTTTGGAGTGTTTAAGTGGGACAACTTCATCCCATTTTGTAAAATAGTCTATGGTTCTCAAAATAAAATCTTGCCTAGCTAAAGAAGGAGGGTTAATAGGGCCAATAAAATCCAGTCCCCACTTTGAAAAAGGAAAATCTAGCAGGACAAGTTGTAATGGCATGGTTGAAAGACATTATTTCCCGGCAATTTTTTGGCACTTTTCACAAGACCTCGAAAAAACATAAGAGTCATGAAATATCAAAGGCCAATAATATCCTTTTCTAATAATTTTGAAAGTAGCAGTTTTTGCAAAAAAATGATCTCCTACATGAATGATAGAGCTTGAAGAACCCTGCAGTTCTTATAACAATTTGTGTGCATCTTCGTTACTCACACAATGAAGCAGCACACCATCAACTGATATTGGAAATAATAAGTCTCCTATAATGACATATCTTGTAGATTCAAGACAAATTCTTCTCCTTTGGTGAGTGTCTAAGTTGTCTGGACATCTTTGGTTATGTAAATAATGGACCAAATTCCTATACCAAGGATGTTCAGACACGGAGAGGATCTGATCGTCAATGTAAAAGAGAGTTGAAAGGGAACTATATTCTTCATCAATTTATTCATCATTCTCAGCATGTTGATCCAAGTGAAGGGCTAGGTCACGTCTCTTAATAGTGGTAGAATTCATGATGTTTAAATTATGCTCCTGGATCTTGGCAAGCTAACGTGAAAGCTTCCCTGAAAGATAAGTTTGTGAGAGAAAATATTTGACAACAGGTACAGGGAATTTTACCAACTTATTCTTACCTAAGATGTAGTGGAAAAACCTTTCGACAGCCTTAACAAGAGAAAAAGTGTTTTTCTCAATAAAAGAGTATTTAAATTCATCATCAGACAAACTTTGACTCATGTAAGCCACATTTTTTTCATTTCCTTGGTCATCATTTTTCATAAGGACAATGGAAACTGCCTCTTCAGTGGCATTAGTATATATCATGAATTCCTTTGCAAAATTTGGCTTCTCCAAAACCAGTGTGGAGATGATTGCCTTCTTAATCCCTTCAAAAGCATTTTCGACATCGTTAGTCCAAGAAAAATAATGGTCCTGCTTGAGAAGATTATGGATTGGCTTGACCATCACTGCAAAATCTGGAACATACCTACGAAAGGAGTTAATAACCCCCATAAAGCCTTGAACTTCTTTCTTGGAAGTAGGAGCATGAAGGTTAAGGATAGCAGCAATCCTTTCAGGATCGATACTTAATTCTGATTTGGAGATGATGTGTCCAAGGAGCTTGCCCTTAGTAACACCAAAGATGGACTTGGAATGGTTTAGGGAAATTCCAAATTTCCTACATCGCATGAGAATTTTTGTCAGATGACCAAAATGATCTGATCAAATTTTAGAGTAAACTATTAAGTCATCAAGGTAGATCTAAATAATCTTACCGATCAAATTGTTAAAAGATAATTGGATAGATATTTGAAAAGTGGCACCTACATTAGATAAACCAAAAGGCATACGTTCGTAAGCAAAGGTGCCCCAACGAGTAATAAAGGTGTTTTTATATTTATTTGCCCTTTTGACCTTGATTTGATTGAAACTAGAAAACCCATTAAGGACATCATTTGTGACCCTGCAACTTGCTGCAAAATCATTTCCATGTTGGGGAGAGGGAAGTAATCCTTTATACTAGCTTGATTTAATGTGAAAAAATCAATGCACAATCTAATTTGACCAATTGTTTTCCAAACGGGGACTAGATTTGAGACCCATTCAGAATATTTGACTGGAAAGATGATTCCAACCTTCAAAAAAAATTCCAACTCCTTTCAAATAGTTGCTTCTAGCGCAAGATTGATAGGTCTTTTTTTTTCCTAACTGGTTTTACACCTTCCTAAATGGGAATCGAATGTTGTATAAGGCCAGGATCAAAACCACGAAGATCCTCATAAGACCAAGCAAAAACATCTTGAAATTCACCAAGCAACTTGGAAAACTTATCCTTCTCTTCATCTAAACATTTGGCACCTATTTTGACGTTCTTTGGAGTCTTGGGTGTCCCAATGTTCAAGGAGATGGTTTCACCCACCTTCATTTTCGAATCTTGTTCTTTTTGTTTCTCCTTGTTGCCTACATCACTCAAAGAAAATGAACTCTCTAGAGGAGTCAAGCCTTTAGGAATCTTGTTATCTTCTATGGATATAATTTCCTTAGGTTTAAAAGGTTCATTTTGAATAAAAGCAAAAATGCTCTCATGGTTAGGGAAGACATGCCAAGTTTCTATATTGTTGGGAATATGTGAATGATATAGGGATTGAAATTACAATGAGGTCTATGTGGCAGAAGTTGTCGATTAGGGGAGGCTGCAAAAACTACTAACCGATCGGCCATTGATTTTAAATCCCTTTTAACATGGGTGATGTTAAAAGATAAAAGGTTCGAGATAAGCACCCGAACAGTTTGGGTATATCGTTTCATCAACTAGTTGCTATGAGAGTAAATTTTACGCACAAGATTCACAACAAGCTCGGAATCCCCCAAAAATGAAAGGTGACCACAACCAATGTTATAATCATTTTCAATGCCTAATAACAAGGCTTCGAATTCAGTGACATTGTTAGTGCAAGCAAACTCCAACTGGTAAGAAAAGTTATGAATTTTTCCTATAGGAGAAATCAAGATAATGCTAGCTCCATTACCTTCGTTTGAGCATGAACCATCAAAGTGCATGTGCCACATTCCATTAGCTAAATCAATTTGTTCCATGGGAATGTTATCTTCCTCAGCAAATATGGAGTACACTGCTAAGTCCTCTTCGATATAGTTTATGTTAGGTTGTGGGACACTCTCTATGTAGGTTGATATCCTTCCTTCTCGAAGGACTATAATATTTTTTTCATTTCGAGGAACAGATAAATGTGTTCCATCGAGTGAGAGGTATCCAACCGTTGAGTCTTGACAATATCTTCCTAAGATGATTGAGTAATTACTTACTGGCATATCGATTACCTAAATATTCAGGGTCATCCTTCTTTTAGGATGAGTGCACAAAACCAAGGTCACATATTAATCTCACCTATGGTCTTATGTTGTAGACTATTAAAAGAGAGCATGCTTCTGGTGTTTTCATCTGTACAAGACAATCCTAGCCCTTCCATAATAATCTTTGACATCACACTTGGGCCTGAACCACCATCAATGAGGCAACACTGGGAAATTTTATCCATGATCTTTACAAAAATATAAAAAGGGGGAGGTTTTACAGGGTATCTAAAGTTATGTACACCTACTTTATTTATAGAAGAATCCTCTTCCTCTACCTCCTCTGAAACATTGGCTACAATGGAATATTTTCCTTCCATGAATTGTTTCAGATGCATCTATTTCAGGGATGACAACCATGTCTAGGAGGGTTGCATATGCTTTGATGCTGGCCAATTGATTAAAGATATTGTATTTGGAAGAGGGAAGAGGGGGAGTGATTCTTTGACTCTTAAGAACTTGGGGAAACTGAGGCATAGCAGCAGTTGAGGATGAGCTCGGGATAGAAGAACTGAGAGGAGGGTCAAATTTACCCTTGGGAGCATAGGCTTTATTCCTAGTATTAATAACCATGACATCCTTTGGAACCACAAATTCTAGGACAATGATAGTAGCTTCTGGTCTCTTACCAAAGATTTTATCTCTGGCACTCTTCTTTACCTCACATGTGGTTTCTTCTTGGTGTTCCTCGGAAAAGTTACACCAACTCTGAGACAGGATAGCTTTAGGCTGAAAATTGTTTTCAACTGGATTTCTAAAAGGGGGTGTGGAAGAGGATGAGTCTCCAGGGGTGAGTGGTGAAACAATACTCTTCCGCTCGAATGCTATCCTACGATTGTTCATATCTTGTACTAGTTGTAGGAGAGTGGACATGTCTATCTGTCTAACTAATTCTCCCTGGGGAATACCATTTCTTTCAAGTTGTTCTTCATACTATGAGAAAGTATGAAGAGTGTAATCGAGATTATCAATGGATTTTTCCTCAAGCCTATGACGGTAGGGAGAAGGAAATACATTTTAGTAATGCATGAGAGTGACTTGGTTCTGAGGTCAGATAAGTTTGAGGATTTGATTGTACAACTTGGTGAAACACAAGTTGAAAGACCTGATGGTCTCACCATATTTATAAGTGACATTATTATATTCCCTTAACTTCTTGGCGGGGCTTCTAGATTTCCCATAAGTGGATCAGAACCAATAGATTAACTCCTCCCAAGTAGATAGGATCTTAGGAGGAAGGTCAAAGAAATTTTTCGTAGCCTTTCCTTCCAAGGAATTGACGAACAAGCACATGCAAGTGTCATTTTCATTAGCCCCTATGTTATGAAAAGAATTAGAAAATGCCACCAGGTGTTCATTTGTATTGACAGTGTTGTTTCCTGAAAAATTAGGCAAGTTCTCTTTAAACTTCGGAAGTGGGCGAGTAGGAGGTGCTAAGTTAAGAGGAGAGGACACATGCCACGGTGTGGTTGTGGCGTCTTCCTCGAACTGAAAAAGTCCATACTTTTTGATGACTTTGGTGGGGTTTGTGGTAGATTGGATAGGGATATGGTGGCTATATAAGCTAGCAATCAATGATGATGATGAAGATTGAGAACATGAAGCACTTCTAGTGCCACCAGAGCCTCCACTAGATTCCATCTTGTGGATGATAAGTGAGGGGAATAAAGACGAACTGGATGAATTAGATAAAGTTCTCCTTAGATAACTGTTTTGGGTAGATAACACGGCGTTTTTCCTTCCTATTTCAGCAATAGGATTGATTTTAGGTGACAAGCCTCTTCTTCTAGAAGCACAAGAATCTAAGGACATGAAGAAAAAGACAAAACTGAGGGAAAGGAAGGTTATTGTTGATTTCTAGGTTGTCTACGTCTAGCTTCCAATTTTTCTTGAACACTAATATCTCATTCAATTTCTTCCCAAGAACAATTAAGCTCAGCACGGGTCCTGGCAGTGTCTAAAATAGTATGAAACAAATCCAAAGCAAAGTTGGTATGGTCTTGGAGACTAGGCTCAAGATTGGGCTGCCTTGCAATAGGAACAGTCATTAATATTAAAACAGTCAAAGAATCAATTTCAGAAAAGAAACATGTATCGATGAAAAATCGAATATAAAAATTAACCGGAGAGATATCAAGGATCTCCCCAGTATGGTCGACAAATAAATGTTCAGGAAAAGATATGAAATGATCTTACTCAAGCATTTTCAGATTCTACTTGGCTAAAGAAAAATAGATGGGAATATCACCCTATGTTTATAGCCAACAAAAATAACATCCTAACTCACAAGTATTAATTACAAGTGCTTAGGCTAGTCTTTTATCAGCAAAAAGCTTGTTGGAAATTCACTTTTTATGTAATTTTTTGAACATATTAGTTGCTGAAATAAATGTAAAGATAGAAGAAAAGTCACCAAGATGATAATCAAGATAAATGAGACATAAAGAAATCCCATATTTCATTCAAATTCACCAAAGAGTCATTTTCTTTAGAAAATCTCATGCAGAAATTTTGGACCAAAGTCAAACATAGACATCCCCGATCGAACATACAAAAGGACCTCTGATAGAAAACCAAAACTGAACTATAAAATATGGACCAACTTGCCACAGATTGTTTCCCACTCAACTCTGCACAATAGCCTTTGTCAGTCATGAAAATTAATTCACAAACATACAAGTCTACACAGATTATCAAAGATAGATCAACACCTCTAAAAAACAAGTTTCTGAATGATGTGATTCAGTCCTGAATATTGTTGTCTACAATAAGACCCTACTATCATAAAAGAGAATTAGGCTTGTGATGAATAAATGAATGAGTGAAAATTGAACTATCTCAACATAAACTCAAAGAGCAAACCTTAGTATGCTTTAGCTTCTATCTCCCCATGTTCCTTCCTTTCCCTTTGCTTTAATCAAATTAGAAGTGGTTGAAGTGGTTGAACCAACTCATTAGTTACGTTAATTAAAAGACTCAACTAACTTTAGTTAGGGGGGAGAGTAATAATCATAATAGGGGTCATAAATAAATAATAACTAGTAGGTGGGACCCCTTGTGGCTCCCATTAGCTTATGATAATCATAACTATTATTTAAGCAAATAACACCTCCTTGTGACTCCCATCCATATATTCACATTTGTTAATTTAGCTCATGATATTTTGAATCATTTCCAAAAACAACATTACTTATATATCCATAATAAAACATATTGTGAAATCATTCTTGAAGTCAACTGTCACTAATAATTGATAAAATGAAACTCAAAAGCCATATTTCCCTTTGTTGATGCTATCATTTTTTAGTCCTTCTCTTTGACAGAAGCATAATAGGCCTTTGTTTTTATCCTTTTATTTGAATAACTCATCCCTGCATGCGTGATTGATTAGCAACAATATTTTAATTAACCATACATGACAACTCTTTTAAAATATGAAATGGATTTTGGCTCAGCAATATATCAGAGTCATTCAATCCAATTCATACAAATTGTTTTACTATTTATCAATGAGCAGGGGGTGAAAAAGGTTATGGGATATGCCAGGGGTTTGTATTGAGTGAAAACATGATACCATGAGGGGGAAAAGAACATGGTTACTTCTCAATGACAACAACAATCAACTGTAAGCAACCCAATAAAATATCATTGTAATCCACACAAGACACTGGCACTTTCAATTGTTTTTACACCAAATTTCTCTTGATTGTAACCAATCTCATAATAGGGAGTGAAACAATGAATATGGGAAGGTGATGGGATTTGTAATTAGCGGAAAATGAAATCATGGAAGGGAAGAAATATGATTATTCTTCATGAAATTAATTAAGTGATCCGTAAAACATTCTACGAAAAGAGATGCATCAACCATCAATTACTTTGACCAAATAACAATTTTTGTGCATTTAACTAGTTCACTATTCATAATCAAATATCCAACACAATGCCATCACAAGACAATATGCATTACACACAATTTGTAAGCGGTTTTGTTCCTCTCATTACCTACTTTTCATTTTATAACAATTTTCGAATAGTAACCATTCCTACTTTGTAAACCATAAATATCGACCACTGCCCATACATTACTTCAATCAACAAATATACTCAAAGTTGTCTTTCCAAAATTAAAAATGAAGACACACTATCACTACAGTCGGGCCTGCCATTTAAACGTAATGATATTCGTTATATATAGGGGAAGTGAACCCAATAATGAAGCTCAAATTGCAAAATCCGAGTTGATATTTAAACATACGACCAACAACCACCATTTAGACACAAGTTATGCACAAGGTAATTCACCCAAGGCAATGTAATTATGCCACTGTACAAAAAAACAATTCAATGTGAATTAAAAAACTGGGCCACCCATTCAACACGACGAGGTCTCGACAACATGCCCTTCTTAACAAATTATCAATTGCAACAAATAAACATGTTTAAAACTCTGTGAAACCCAAGTTATCCATACTATACATAGTGCACAACCACCAAAACACTGCGATGTGATACCTCCTTTTAACAAAAACAAACACACAATCGTGGTGATAACTCAATCCATCATGCTAAGTCATCAATAACACAATATTACTTCGATTTAGAGCAATTGTAATCAACTATGTTGTGCAAACTCAGGCTTATACAATCGAACAAACATAAGGATACGGTGGATATAGTTTCTATAGACATCTGGTTCCATAATCATTCAGACCCAAAGAAAACCACAGTTATCATGGCCATTGTTTCATTGTGAAAACACCATACACACAACGCGACATACATGAGCAATGCCAAACATTTGTAACCAATGCCATCTAAACGTCTCCTTAGTGAAAAATACCAGTGACTGTGAACCAACCAACAAATTCTTCATTGTTGAAAAATCAATTGACCTAACAAGTTATGACAACAATGCATACCCATGCATAAATTCGAATCGGGGTAGCAACCCTCTCCATTAAGAAATATTGATTTATTAATCATAAGGAGAGCGACTGTGTAATTTAAGTTGTGCCAATAACAATTCCATATTTGTCATTATTATCACAAAGGGAGTAGCTAAATGTGAAACCAACACAATTGGCATATGACCAACTAGGTGAGTCTACATTCCAAGTAATCAACCCTACATTCAATCCACAATAACCCATAACAAACTTGACAGGCCTGGCAGTCTTCTCTATTTCTATAACCCTAATTTTCACCAGACATGCATACCTAGCATCGGGCCATCTTACTTACTATTTTTTCCAAGCCAATACTAAGTAGCTCTTCTTAAAAACTAAATTTTTAAAGATGTACATGCCTTGCACCACTACTGCATGCATATGTACGCTAGCTACACCACTACTGCCCACGTGCATATGCTAGTTGCACCATTACAACCCGTTTATACCCACAAAAATTGCAAAAAATAAAAGTTTGCAAAGGATTCGTTGATATTACGGGCTATTGGGTGGTTTCCTAACCAATTGACCTCCTATAGCCCATCACCCAACCGAATAACCATCTTTTTGGAGCATAAAAAAAAAAACGTTTCCAGTTTCTTGTTTGGTTAAGTAGTTACATTAGTTGTTTTTTCATGAAGAAGAGTTCTTTCTTAAGTTATTTACTGAATACTTAGGACAAATAAGTAGCTCGTAGTCGAGCAAAATTTAGTTTTGAGTTTTTCTTTTAAAAGATCAGAGAGAGAAAAATTAGTTAGAAAAGTTGGTTAAAGAGTGTTCAATTTGCAAATCTTTATTTGTTGAAGAAGAAGTAATTTTGTTTCCAGCATTTTTTCTTCTCATTCATCTCTTAACAAGCATCACCAGTTTCATTTATGTTCCTTTTACTTAAGACAAACCACCTAAAATCAACGCTTAATTAAAATTTATTATACTTTGTGTTTGTAGGGTCGATTAACTAGATTAGGCTAGAGCCTTGATTTAGGTTGGAGAGGAAACTCTTCAAGGCTATAAAACAAACATAGGAGTCTATGCTAGGGAGTGAAAAAGTCCAATAACATGGAAATTATCTAGGACCCCCCTCTAACACAAGGGATAAACATGCGGTCGCATGCTGAAAGGTAGCAGAGTAACCCCTCCAAATTCGAACCAATCATAGTGGAGGAACGCATATAGAGGAATTATCTTGGGATTACGTTGGTCGCATTTTCCACGGAGCTTTGTGGGTCTCGAATATGTTCGAGGTCCTCATTCATCTTCCAGAACACTTTCTTTCGATACCCTCGATAGGTATTGGGCTTGATACCCTACTCATTGCGGTCCACCTGACTGTCGACTATACCCGCCTGGTGGTTGTTCACGAGCTGGAAGCATAGTTGCCTTTACTTTAGGGACTTACACAGGTGACTGCGGGGGGAATACCGAGGTACCTAGGGTAGACATCAGGCCATTATTTATAGAGCATACCTGGAGGGTGCTTCCTTGTTCGATTTTCACTTGCACCAGTAAGTTTCTCTAGTGTTGGCTGGTGTAACTGTTCTTCCAACTAGTTGTAGTGGTTTGATTGCTTTATCTCTAGGAACTTTTTCTAATGCGTGTTTTGGTCTTCAACGTTAGAAATCCCTAGTGTGTGGTTGATATTCTCCCATAGTGGAAGATCAAGAGCTCCGCCAGTTGTGAAGGTTCTTGGTCCTATCGTCGGTTAACTTGGACCCACCATCGCCATCGCGAAGGCAAAGACTAGACCAACAAGGGTCTTTTGAGGCAATCGGGCCACAGGAAATTGTACCTGAGCCAACTCTAAGAGGATAACATTCATTTACGGAGGAATTGAGTATTTCTGACCTTGCATTGAAAGATCTCGGTCTGTATAACCCTCTGATCACTGACTTTTTAGTGCCACTTTTGATACAGCTTGCCCCACAAGGGTAACACATCACGAGGGCTAAATAGTCCTGCAAGTAGTGATGGAAGAAAATGGTGCTACTTCATCGAGGAGTCTGCATACTCCTTCTAGGCTGCCACAACTGGGGGTGTTCCACCTCCTAACTCACCTTCGTAGGTCTAGGCCACTATGGTCTCGACCACCTCTACCTTGGGTAGTGGTCTGATTCCGTCCATGGCATTGATCGCTGCAAAATTTTTGCAGAGTACGTTGGGCCCTCTATTTTCATACGGGATGCCCAACTTTGACATGAACTCGGTCCTCACCTACTCCACCCTACATACCATGGATCTAGGGACAGAGAGATGAAATTATCCTCTACAAGGGCCCATGGGAGGCACCTCAACTCCTTACAATGTTTTCCCTTATGGCATGGGTCATATACCTCTGTCATCCCCCTCGCTTGGTGGCACTTCTCAGTAACCTGCCTGGCTGAATATGAACTACAACTTGTCTGAAGCAGGTAGTCAAGGACCTTCTTCCAGTACCACACCGATGGGTTCTTTGTCATTCTCTTTGTTCGATGCGTTTGGTAACAACGCATTCTCATCAGTTGTCGTCTCGGCCTGGGGAAACCCTATTTTTGGATCACAAAATCTTGTGCAAGGTATTATTCCTACACAAGGGGCACACACTTCTTAAGGACCCTAGAATCTTTGGCAGGGATCAGTTCCTTCATCAGGGATGTTGACCAGGGGAAACCCCTTCCATGGTCAATGGAACCCTAGGAAAAGCTCAGGACCTATGCCCATCGGATCAGCAGGGGGCAAACCTTTCCAGAACCTTTGGAACACTACATTGGGAGAAATCCTTTCTCAACCCTCAACATCATACTACGAGATTCAGTTGATGACGTCTCAACAAGTGCAGCATCTGAATGTCGTCCTAGGCCATGGGTTTTACCAAAACCTAGGCCAACAGCCTAAATTTTCCTGGGAACCTAGTGCCAGCAAAATCCCAAGGTCCTATCCTCTTGTACATACTCAACAACCTAAGCTATCGTTTCTTGCAACTTCGCATTTTCCAGACTTGACAAGCTTATTTAATGAACCAATATGTCACAATCCACGTTAGCCTACTATGGCGACCAAGTTGCCCTCAAACATTCCAAAGTTCAAGGGAAAGCCTAATGAAGATCCAGGTGATCATGTGACTACCTTTCACTTATGGTGCTCGTCCAAATCTTTGAAAGACGACTCCTTCCTATTGCGTCTCTTTCAATGCACTCTTATAGGGAGTGCCACGAAATGGTACATCGAGCTCGACCGCTCAAGATACTCTAATTTTGGCGAATTGGCAATGGTTCTATTAATCATTTTCAATTACCTGTGAGATACGATGTCGGCACTGAACTTCTAGACAACTTTGAGCAGACAAAGGTCAACCATATCTCTAATCACATTTGAGAATGGCAGTGCCAGAAGAGTTTGATTAAAGTACCAATTCCACATGCATTCCTACTGGAATGGTTCGTTAAGTCTTTAGTACCCCAGCTATCCAAGGACGCAGCAACGTTGGGGGTCTTTTCGAAGGAATAAGCGATAATGATATCTCAATAGATAGATCTGATTTACTCTCAATCTAGTTTTCTTTACGAAGTTTTACCAGATGCACCACGGTCTATTCTTGATAAGACCAGATAGAAGTTTGGACCACATGCTAACGGCATTGTTGTTTTAGCATAAGAAAAGCTCATTGATCTGTTGTCAAACCAATTGTATAAATTGTCGATACAGCAGACAGTGGCTAGCCAAACTTCTAATTCAATTTCTCCCCCTACTCAGACGTCGGATGCACACAGTGTGCAATTGATGAACCCAAAGGCAAACCAGTAGGCTGAAGGGAAGGAAAAATAATGAAAGAAGGGTAAGGGGGATAAGAAACCCACCAATAATGTTGGTAGGGGAAAAACAGAGAGAAAGAAGTTGAAGTATCCGTGCAACCTTTGCACAGAAGACCACCCGACTCACTTGTGCCCTCAACTCGTAGAAGCCCAAAAGTTATTGGCACAACAGCAATCTGCAGTGTTAACGAACCCATTTCCTCATGGGAAAAATTTAACTCAAGCCTATGGAAACACGGATGGGGGTAGTCAGGGACCCCCTTCATCATCTAGAAATCCCTCAACCTTGAATGTCTATATGGTGAAAGGTGATGCTCATATATCTACTAGGACACATGATTATGGAATGCCAAACACTTCTGAGAAGGGTAAATAGGCCAAGAACCCATCCATTCCTCCCCATATCAAGAGAAATATGGGTGATTCAATGAAATGCATCCCAAAAGGGGTGTTCAAAAAGGCTTCACAAATCCAAACATGAGGGATGCCTAAAATTACTCTATGGTGGAGGATTTGTCACAAACCCCTTGCACAATGTCTGCTTTGGAGGTCCTCTAGAGCTTCCCTTCATAGAGAAAGGCTCTGCTAGCTGCCTTAGGATCTGCTGAGACATGTAATCTAGGAACTATCATTCTTGATATGACTGACCTAAAGCCTCATCTCCCATACCACATTGTGTTTCAGATAGTAGTGGCTCATCCCACGAAATCTTCTACTCGGAATATTTTCTGCACGGTGGTTGATGAAAGCGCCTCAACATGTGTGATGTTGTTGGCATTTTGGAAGGCCATTGGCCAACCCATTCTGTCTTCGTTACCTACTCTTCTTACAGCTTTCGACGGTCATTCGTTCAGACCACATGGAATCATTCCTTCTTTCTCCGTGCAGTTAGGAGGGAAGACCTTATGCATCGAATTTGAAGTGGTTGATGCGCCTCTCGACTACAACCTCTTGTTAGGAAGGAGTTGGACATATGTCATGCATCCAGTGGTCACCACAATTTTTCGGCTCTTGATGTTTCCACACGAGGGATGAATCATGACCATTGATCAATTGTCTTTCTCTAGGCATGACCCTTCATCAGGGGAATCCATGGTCCCGATGATTGATAACCCACAACTTGGCATCGTCAATGTGGGGGTTGGTTTGTACCCACCTCTCATGGGTACTTTCGATAACCCGCATCCTTCCGATGATTTCAAGATGATATCGGATTTCCCCAACCAGCCTAAGGCTGAAATCTTTTCAGTGTCATCGTTCTATATGACTTACTTTGATGATCTGTGGATTCTTCCTTCCCCATCAGCCATGATGGAAGGGATAGGGCATCATGGCATGTCCATGCCCTTGTCTGTAGAAGAAGTTTCATACTCTATAGTCCATAAATATTTAGTCGACCCCGATATGACTCCTGCACCAGAGTTAGATCCAATTCTCGAGCCTGCTAGGGCTTAGGTTCCCTTGCTACCACCAATTCTTTACACTTGGTCTCTCCCTCTGACGAGGCACTTTTAGAGGCACTGACCGGTCCGGACAGACCTTGGGATGATCTCCATCACATATCATATTTCCTCCCAGAGTTAGGAAGAATAGAGGCAGGAGAATTTGTGTTGACTATGACTAGAGATAGGTCTTGTCCTATCAATCCTCTGGCTACGCACCTAGTTTATGCCAAGGGTAATATGGAAACCATCGCTAAAATGATACCTATCGATATCTCCAAAACCCCTGGCATCATGGAGAATGTCTTCATCAAAGTGGATTGTTCCCCTAAGAAGATTCAAATCTATATAGATTTATTTAAATAATTATGCGACGTTTTTTCCTAGTCTTATGAGGAAATGCTAGGCATTGATCCAAGAATCGTTGAACATGAAATCACAACTTATCCTGATGCCAAGTAGGTCTGGCAGAAGATTCATCCGGTTGATCCTTGGAAAGCAGCAACTATTAAGGATGAAGTAGAGAAACTACTCAAAGTTGGTTTCATCTACCTCGTCTAATTGACTCAATGGGTGTCAAACCCCATTCCAGTAAAAAAAAACAAGGAAATGATTCACGTATGTATGGACTTCCATGATCTGAACAAGGCCTATCCAAAGGATAATTTCCCTACCCCGTTCATTGACCAAATTATCGATGAATGTGTAGGTTGTGAGGCCTTTCTTTCATGCATGGTTTTTTGGGATACAATCAGATCCAGATTAAGCCTGAAGACCAGCATAAAATAGCTTTTATATTTCCATGGGGTACATTCGCTTATTGGAAGATTCCTTTTGGCCTCAAAAATGCTAGAGCCACCTTTCAGAGGGGGATGTATTTTTCTTTCCATGATCTCAAACATATAGTTGAGGCTTATCTTCATGATTTAGCATCACAATCTCGTAAGAGAGTTGATCATCCTATGTACCTTCGACTTATCTTTGAGCGATGTCACTACTATCGAATTCTCTTGAATCCAAAAAAGTGCATTTTATGTATGACATTGGGTCGTCTGTTAGGTTTCATAGTGTCAACAATAAGGATCATGGTCAATATTCTAAATTTTGAGGTGATACTTCAATTGCCTCCCCCATGCACAATCCCTCAGCTTCATAGTTTACAGGGAAAAGCCAATTTTCTTCGGTGTTTTATCACAAACTATGCCAAGATCACAAAAGGGTTTATGCATTTACTAAAGAAGGGCGTTCCTTTCCATTGGTACGAAGCCGCTTAGTGCTCTTTCAAATAATTTAGATGCACCCTCACGTATTCCCCTCTGCTTCGGCCACCCAACTATAATAAATATTTCTTATTGTACTTGGTCACTGTAGAGCCAACCATCGATATGGTCTTAGTTCAAGAGGATGATTTTCTTGAAGAACATGTCATTTATTACCTGAGCCGAGGCCTAGTTGGACCAAAATTCAACTACTCTCATGTTGAGAAACTTGCATTGGCAATAGTACATGCTATCCAATAGTTCCATCATTATATCATGTTTCACAAGACCATCATCATTGCCATCGTGAATCCATTTCAATACATTTTGATGTGACATGTAATCGATGAAAAGATCAGTAAATGGATAGTTATCCTCCAGGAATTTGACTTGGATTTTGTGTCTGCAAAATCTAAAAAGTCACTGGTCTTTGCGGAAATCATCTCAAAACTTTCGGTCGAATTAGGTGATGTCACATCCGAAGAATCACCAATTAAAGGAGATATTTTTCTGATTTCATCTTCGGACCCCTGGTATGGAGATATACTAGTTTATCTCCAGAATTTGAAATTCCCCGCCTCTGCTTCTTGCGATGAGCGTCGATGTATACGCCATCAGGCCAAGAACTATCTCATTCTTGAGGACACTTTGTATCACCGAGGTGTAGATTGCATCCTTCATCGATGTCTCATTCATGTAGAAGCGAAACTTGTGCTTAACGATTTCCACACTGGAGCATGTGGCAGTCATTTGTCTAGGTTGGAAACAGCCCAAAAGATTCTACTAACCGATTACTATTGGCCGATGTTAATCAAATATTGTGTTGAATCAGTCAAGAAATGCCACCCGTGTCAGATATTCTCATGGAAGATGAGGGCACACCCTCCTCCTATGTTTCTTGTCATCACAATTGGCCCCTTCACTAAATGGGGGATTTATTATACTACATGCTACCCCCCTTCAGCTAGGGGGCACCGCTATATCATTGTAGCAGTAGATTACTTTACTAAGTGGGTCGAGGCCATGCCAACGTTCAAGGATGATGGAGATACAACAACTCTCTTCTTGTTTAATCGGATAATAGCAAGGTTCGGTGTCCCGAAGGAGATTTTCATTGACCATGGTAGTCACTTTCAGAACAAAGTGATGTCTAAATTAACATCAAACCTTGGGTTGAGGCAAGAACATTCATCACCTTATTACCCATAAGCGAATGGTCAGGTGGAAGCTATGAATAAGTCTCTCAAGGCCATTCTACAGCGAACGATCAATTCGGCCAAGTCAAATTGGCATTTGATGTTATACTCGGCATTATGGGCCTACCAAACGTCTGTGAAGACTGCCACTGGTTTTTCACCTTTCGAACTTGTTTATGGGCTGGAAGCAGTCTTGCCAATAGAATGTCAGATCCCATCTCTTAAGTTGGCAGTACAGTTATTACCAGACACTTCACCGCTTGAGGAACGCTTATTATATCTCGAGCAGCTCGATGAGAAACGATGTGATGCAGCCTTGGCTAATGAGGCTCACAAGAAAAGAGTCAAGTGTCAGTATGATCGGTCCATTCGTCCTCATATTTTCTCTGAAGGTGACCTTTTCCTGGTCTATGACCAAGATAAGGATCCCCTGGGGGCAGGAAATTTTAAACCCATATGGTTCAGACCTTTCATTGTGAAGGAAGTTTTAAAGAAGGGCACTTATCGTCTGGTTGACTTTGAAGGGAAAACTTTAGTGCAACCTAGAAATGGGATCTACCTCAAGAAGTATTACTCGTAGGTGGGTCGCCTTGGGTGACTTCTTGTACATATGTATAGTTCTTATACATTTTTATTTTTTGTCTTTTTGTTCTTATGGATGTGTCATTTTGATGTCATATTTTTCACTGTGGCAGATGTTAAGTGAATCGGATGTGTTCGTTAGATTTGCGGGCAGTGCTATCTGACACACTCTGAGGCTTGCTTCCATAGCTTGGGTAATATTCACATCTCAAGACCAGTTGTGATCTTCTGGAGGTATCTATTTAGGTGATGCCACAAACAATGTCACCGAATACAGTGTAGTAATAGAGTTGCTTCGTGATGCCTTGTCGCATGGTATCTCTTACCTCCAAGTCTACTTAGATGCACAATTGGTTGTGTCCCAGTTAAATGGGGTTTACCGCATTTATGATCCTACTCTACATCAATGATTCCTTAGGGTACGTCTCTTAGAATGTTGCTTTGATTACATTACGTATATCCATGTTCCTAGGAGACTAAATCAAATGATGGATACTCTAGCTAATCAAATATTAGATTGGCATATTTCACACACGTAAGAAAAAGCACACACATACACATGTAAATACATTTGTAAATAAATGTAACTCATAAGACAAAAATATGTATATATATATATATATATATATATATATATATATCAAAAGTATCAAAGTACATAGGTGGTCGCAAGCACCTCAAAAAATAACGAGTCTGGTATATAATGTGGGGCTTATGCCCTCAAAAATATACAAAGCGTTCCCTCGGCACATAAATGGTCTACCCTAAGATAAGCACAAGGCCTATTGGCCCTACCATAGTGAACTATAACATTTGCCAAATGTTGAAATAGTTGGACCTAGGTCCATGGCACCCCCACAACATGAGGTTGCATAGATGACGGGAGATCCTCGATCTTGGATATGGGAATAGTACAGGTGAGTGTGGTCAAGTTCCACTCCACTCATCTCAAAACTCTCTCAGCCTCTCCGACTGGAAGTACCCCCGTTGTTGTTGCTGGTTCGACGGTCGTTGCTGGTACTACCTCTGGTCATGGATGACACCTACTTCACGAAAACTCAGCTGGACGCACTAGCCCCACATCTGTACATAACATATACATAGTTGTCAGGTGCTCTGGTACACATAAAAATGATATATTAGAAAATAAATTAAAAATTAAAAACTTTTAAAAAACAAACATACCTAACTCTCCTCACTCCGCTCCGAGAGGTATGAGCATGTCAAGATCTCTGGAGAAGTTGATCTTGGCATAGGGGTAGTCCTCTATAGTTGAAATCTGTTGAGACCAGCAATCGAAAAAAGTATCATCAAAGGCCTCAATGGTCCTCCCTCCCCCCTATTGTGGAAACAATGTTGCCTATCTGCACACTGCTGGGAAGGAGGCCACATGCCCCCATATTGTCTCTCGTGAACTAAGACTGGGTACCCTCTCGAATAATAAAGAGAAAATAATAGTCTCGCACCTGAATTCCTTATTTTTCTACCCATGACACTCTGTGAGTTGTCTCTTCATGCACTCTAGCATGGTTGTGCTCCAATCAAACACTCGTTCATTTAAGCACTGTATTGCGCAATGCAAATGCGCCTGGGAGGGTTGATCTAAAGATGTGGATCTAGTGATCTACCCAATAAGTAAAACTATCACTTTTAGTGATAGGTTGGTGATTTTGTGGATCGGTACCTGCAAACCCACTTTATCTATTCTGACCTAGCAGTGTTGCCCGATGAACTCGACAATGTTGTGTGGCCCAGGGGGAAAAGAATGAAGGTTGACTGGTTCACCTCTCCTTGAGAGTCCAGTCAGGAAGTAAATGTCCTCAATCATTGGAGTCAATGACTTCCCCTCGAGCATAAAATCCTCTGCATCTGCATGCCAGTAATCAACCAAGGCATTCAGCAGCTTGGGTTATGCCCACATGAGTGGACACTGAAAGAATTTCCAAAACCCGCATTGTTTTAATGCGACGACAGTAGCAGGGTCTTCCTCGACCATTCTATCAATGTCCTCATGCTCTCTCTCTCTCCAATGGACATACATTCTGCAAAATGACAAGTTCAAAGGAGAGTTAAATGATGCATTTTTAATTTTTTCATATGTTTGAGGGTATACACGGGATGTATTGGTGACAGTCGCATATATACATGGGCATACTATTCTCTTCCCTCGTGCATATGCAGGCTATGCTTGGACAACTCGCGTACACATAGGGCCAACCTTTTTAAGGGTGTGTGCCCCCCCAAAAAATAAAAAGAAATGCAAAAGGAAAGAATGGAAATGCAGGAGGGGCTAGTTTGTACTTACTTGGTCCAAGTAGAAGTTTGTTTCATCCACTGAAGCTCTTGGAATCAACTTATTCAAAAAAGGGGTGTTTTTGGACTTTTGGTCAATTCTCAATTTGCAATGGTGATAATGAGCTGCCAGCTTCTATGTATAGACTTTTTTGGCACTTTTTTTCATTTTTTACCCTCATTGTCGTTTTTCCTAGTTTGAAAACCATGTAACGTGGTTCTTGAGTTTCTCATTGGATGTTGCGATACACTTTACTTTTGGTTCAATGAAATTTTTGGGAGTTGGGACACTTTTAAGGTCCTTTGGTGACAAGTCTTTTTTCCAACTTTATGCATTTAAGTTAGGATCCCACCTCCACTTTTTGCACCTTGTTGTCTTTTTCGCTTTTCCATAGGATCGATCCCACCGAATTGTGACACGGAACCATCATTACTTCTCTAAAAGTGTCGTAATTCAGTGGTCGAGCCTACCTTAGCATGAATGCCCTAGGTAGATCCTGGTTTCATTTTGGTTTCCATGTTGTCACTAATGACTTTAGGCTCGGGAGTCCTTTTTGTCTTGTCCTGATTACAAGTTTGGGCCTTCACATGTCTTATATGTTATCACTCTTGGCTTTACCCGCGAGACTCCCAAAATAATGGGTCTTATTTTAAGCCCTTTTCAAACCCTCTAAACATGAAAATATTGTTGAGTGATCATGTTTCCCTTCACGCTCATCAAACTCAAATTTGAAGGCACGTTTGTCCGGTGGTAGTTTACCTCTTTTTGGTCCGGATGGTCAATTGTACAAAAAAAGGTATACTCTAGGAACTTTGGTTCGCTAGAAGAGTATTCTTAGGTGTAAGTTTAACCCTTTTTCGGGCCTGAGGGACTAAATTTACGAAAAAGGAACCCCCACGGAGTCCATAGTTAAGCTCTTTTCAAACTCCCTAAAACTGAAAAGATCGTTGACTGAGCTTGCTTCTTCACACTCGTTAAACCGGTCCAGAAGAACATCCATTATGGAGTCCATAGTTAATCTCTTTTAAGACTCCTTAAAAGTGAAAAGATCATCAAGTGACCTTGTTCTTTCACACTCGTTAATTGGTTCAGAAAAAACATCTACTGGCATGGATTTACCCCTTTTTCTGGCATGTAGATTAAGGAGGAAAAAGGTACACCTCGGGAGATTCATCTCGCCGGGAGAGTTCTCTTTAGTAGATTTTATACTTTTTCAAGCTAAGGAGACTAGATCTAGAAAAAGTCATCGAGTCCATAGCTAAGCTCTTTTCAAACTCCTTAAAATTAAAAAGATTGTCGAGTGATCTTGTCTGTGTCACACGCATTAAAATGGTTTTGAATAGACGTCTTTTTTATGCTAGTTTATCCCTTTTTTGAGCCAACTAGACTATGTTCGAAAAAGGTACCCAAGTGGAGTCTTCTTTTATTCTTTTTTAGACACTCTAAAAATGAAAAATCACCGAGCTTACCTTCTTTGGACTCATAAAAAATACATTGAAGGGGGTTTCATCATGTTTTGCTAATCATAGTTTCATCTCTGTGTTTTTGGACTAATGTCGGCTCCATGTTGATCTCAACTGAACTTTTTAAGCATGCCTTATATGCAAGCCTTGTAGCACTTTGCCTCTACGAACTAACACCTTGACCCATGGAGGAATATTCCTCGAGTGTCCTTTTCCTGCACATGTCTCCTTGCTATTAGCATTAGTGTGTTCCTTGCTCTTGGAACTAGTATGCTTGTGAAACTCGTTCCTCCTTTGTAACGTAGCATTATTTTATTCTTTTTCAAGCATTTAAAATATTGAGAAAGACAAAAAAATCAAATATGCCCCAAAAAGAGGAAGGGAAAAGTATTTTCCTTTTATGGAAGAACAATGAGTCACCCTTGGACAAAGCACATCCTTTCATTTGGCATTAAGCATTGGGATTTAATATGACCTTAGGAAGTTGTTCTCGTAACATAGAGTTGTGTCCTCCTCCATTTGGTTATTCTTCCAAACATATGGAGAGTTTGTGTTGCCTCCTGCGTCGTGAACTTATGTCAATGTCATGTTGCCTAAGTCTGATCATCAATTGTTCTATTGTCCAAGGGAAGTTTTACCCAACTTGATTCGGCCTTTCTTCAGTTTGTCTCTGGACCTCATGCTCGACCTTCTTTAAAATCCAATCAAGTCCTTGTTCAAAATCAATGGAGTTCTCTACCTGATCACCGAGATGCTCTTGTATGTTCCCCGACGAGTCGTCGAAGACCTCTGGGTAGTGAAGTTGTACACTCATGTTACACTCCTACCCAAGTTGTGAATATCTTGAAGTTGTTGCTCGAGCTATGAAGACCTCATCTCCATCCATCAGGCATTCTAGGCTTCTTGAAGATGGATACTATACATGTATATCTTTGATTTTGAGATGTATATTCGTTGTGTATTTCTCATAGCTACACTTTATATAGTTATATGACATGGATTTGCAGTGTATTTGATTGGAAACCATGATTTATTTCATCCCGAGCATGGGTACGCTCGCCTCGGTGAGACAATTATTATTTTGCAGATGGCACCTCCCGAACTATGTTCCCAGTCTCACTCGCTTCGTATGTTGGTAAAGATTTGTAATGTATTTCAGCCATCAAATTCTCTTATGACCTCAAACATTAGGGGGCATCTGTTATAACCCTAATTTGCACCAGACATGCATACCTGGCATCAGGCCATCTTACTTACTATTTTTTCCAAGCCAATACTGAGTAGCTCTTCTTAAAAAACAAAGTTTTTAATATGTACGCGCCCTACACCACTACTGCTCACATATGTATGCTAGTTTCACCACTATTTCCCATGTACATACACTAGATGCACCATTACAGCTCGTGTATACCCACAAAAGTTGCAAAAAATAAAAATTTGCAAGGGATTCATTTAGATTACGGGCTATTGGGTGGCTTCCTAACCAATTGAACGCCTATAGCCCATCACCCAACCGAATAACCATATTTTTGGCATATAAAAGAGGTGTTGGGGTCTCATTCCAAGGAGAAACATAGAAATAGTGAAAATCTACCCATTTTTCTTTCCCCCCTTGCCCCAAGAATTTGCATCCTTGAGTTTTGAGCCAAAATTCCTTATTCTTTCCCTTTTTCCTCATCCATACGCCTATGTCCATTCTCTAGAGAGAAGTGTGAGAGAAGAAGGATACATGGAAGCAGTTGGAGCTTAGTGAAGAGGAGCCCAAGACCGGGTTCGAGGAGCAGTCGTCGATCTCGTTTTGTAAGTGACTTTGTGAGATTAATATAAAGAAGTACGTTTGTCATCCTGCCATATGATGTGTTCAATATTTATGTATGATTTACATTTTGTTATGACATCTAACCCACTAATTCATATATAGAATGCATGTTTGTAGTTTCTTGTTTTCCTTTTGGTGAATGTGGGTCAGCCTTGGGAGGAGATTTGCAGTCAAGAAACCACTGAGCACAAACGGATCAACATCGGACGCGGAGTTTAAGGTAGGACTACTAGATCCCTATACTTTGTAGGAGACTTTAGACAGTTAACTATGCCTGCACTTTGGAACCCTAGCGTATTCCGTAGGGGTTTTTCCCACTATAGCATTTATGAAACCCTATACTAAAGGGTTAAGGGTTTTCTTTATAACCATCACAGGGGAAAGTGATCCACGCACATAGAGTATAACCCTCATTCTCTTCGATAAAACAACCATAGCACATAGGTGAAGACAGGGCTGAGTAAGAATAGGAAAACCCTTTCTGTGACCTTTAGTGGTGAAATCAACCAAATGCCCAAATGTACAATGCATGGTGACACAAACACTTCAATCATTAAACACCATAAAATCCCACAGACTGGACACAGCAATACAAAAGAGTGAAGATAATCCACCAAGACCAACAAGGATCCTCTAATTAAACCAACAAGGATAACATAGATCCCTTGTGACTGCTAATGCCCCAGGATAACCAGTAATGCTAAGACTTCAACCTCATTTCAAAGAGAATCATCAACGTTTCATTCATAATCACCATTTTACATAGCCGCAATACTTAAGTAAAGCACAAACTAATACACCTAAGCCAATATCCATTTCATAACCAGAGCAGGCTCGTGAAGGGCCAAAAAAATAACATACTTGTAATTAAATGTATTAAAACATGAGTTGTTCGAGTGGTTCCTCCCTACGGAGAAATCAGAGCATAACCACAACAATAATGTTTGGACAATAACTTGACTAGGGTGGCATCCAACGGTAGGAGTAAAAGCAATGTGCAGTAAATGCACATCACCTCCATACTTCGAGTTCATTCAATTCTTGGTACGCACCAGCTACTAATCAAACAAATCATCCACTTTGAACCATGCATCGAGACCAACAACTTTTAATTTCTAAGAGTGCCACCCATATCACATATTACCAACTCCACTTTACAGAAATGCATGTCAACTATGCTCTATACAACCTCGATAACTTGCATGGCTATCCTATGTTAGCTAGGATTTTCCACCATATTTTCAATGCATATATGATGCAGGAGCATCGCCAACAAAAAAAGCATGAGTGGAAAACAGTTGGATACGCACCAGTGCACATTCTAGAGATATTTTAAATTTGAAAAGATGAGACATAAATGTAATATCTAAAGGGATGTAATTGTTCTTAAATGTTTTGGGGATTGTAACATAGATATTGAGTGATTTCTCTCATCTTTTGGTTGGAGGTATTTATTGTAATAAATGTAAAGTGGTTGTAGTCTTTATTTCAATAAGATATCTTAGAGTTGTAGGAGGGAAAACTCTAGAAAGCTCCCTCACATGTATTGTATTGTAAGATTATTCTTATTGTAAGAATAGAAGTAAGAGTTAGAAGTTGTAGAGCAAGAGAGCATAGGGGAGAAGAGTAGAACATAGATTGTAGTAGTTGTATAAGAAGATAGTTGTTCCTATTGAATCCATGTACATGAGCACTGGAATTAATATAAGAATGATTTGATCCCATTTCATGGTGTTGTGGTGATTATTGTTTACATCTATTGAATGGTATGTTTACTATTTGCTTATATGTTTTGTTATGCATTTGTTTCAATTCCATGTGTATGTGTATGATTTCATGTTGAATGTATGAAGTCTGTGAGAGGGAGAGTATGAGTTTCAATTGTTTCTCATCTTGAGAATTCCTGCAAGGAGTGTAGTGAAGGTCCGCAAGGAGTGCGTCGACAAGTTTTGAGTTTTACCTTAGAGAAGCTTAGGAGGGATATCATTGTTCTCATGTCATCATAAGTGAAAGTATAAAACAGAGTCATACAAGGTGTACGCAGGCTGGTTGAAGTCTTAAATGTTTCCAACCCAAGGAGTGGTTGAAGAACTCTATTGCAAGGAGTGCACAGAAGTGGAAGGTTTCAGATAATCAGTGATTATCGTGAAGGCCGCAAGGAGTGTGCGCAAGAGACCTTCTTAAGATATCTTTGAGTTTGTAGAAAGAACAAATCTCAGGAGGGATAGGGACTTCAAAGAATTCAAAGGAAAGACGAGAAGCTAAGTCGACTCACAGGAGGAAATCTTAGGAGGAAGGACGCCAAGTTCTTTGGCAAAAGTTATCAAGAACCTAAACGGACGGTTGACATTCTCAGAGGGAGAATTATCGATAGGGATGATTTAAAGGATGGAAATTTATTTTGAAATGTAGAAATCTTGACGAATCTTACTAATCCTTCATATGCTAACTATAAATGTTTGGCGATATTTTTGTAAAAATATTCAAATTTCTAAGGATTTTATATATTTTTTATAAAATTTTGGCGATTTTTATGGTAAAATAATTTTATCCTATAGAATTTGGGTGAATCATTTTTAAAATAGCGAATCTTTTTTTTGGAAAAACCATGGAAAATTAGCCCATGAGCGAAATTTAGCCCCTAAAATCATCCATGATTATCGACTTTTCATGGATCGTTGGATCTAGTATATCATCAGAGGAGTTAAGGCGAGAGTCCTTAAACATTCATAAACTCGGGAGGAAGAACTACCGTCAGATCTAGATCAACAAGAGTCATTTATCTCGTGTATGAATTTTGTCATTTCGGAATTCAAGAGTGGAGAAAGTTGTGACGTGAAGTCAAGAGTTACGAAATCCCGATTCGCAAAATTTTGATAGGATCTATACCGTCAAATCATGGAAGTATCTGAATTATCAATCTACAACAAAGAAGTTGCAAGTTCAGACTTCAAGGAAAAATGAGGAGTGTTGTATCGTGAACTTTCAAGTCACGAAATTTCAACACACCTGGAGGTTGGGCCCTAAGTTGTGGTAGAGGGTCACATCAGGAGAGTTTAAGGGACGAGCTAAAGACCTGTTATCCCTTTTCAAGTTTCAAGGATCAAAGGAGTCACAGGGACTCGTAATAGAAATCACGAAGTTGCAAAATCCAAAATACCTTTTGGGTGGTCGCGCTAGTGGTCATGTGGAAAAGGAGGTTCGCGCCTAGTGTTGGTTTCACGCGGGCGTAATTTCTAAAAAGGAGATATGGTTATATTTGTTGAGAATTACAACTGGGAATCAGAGAGTCATTTCGAATCAAAGGGATTTAGAACGATCCTAAGACCGGGAGGTCAAGCGTAACCTTCTGAGGTAGGGTTGTTGCGTCAAGCGGTATCAGATCTCAGATCTTAAATTTCTGTAGAGGAGATAAGATTGAACACAATGCCGCCAAGGAGATGTCAAGAAATTCCAATGCCCGATCCAGTCATGGAAAGGGAAATGAGAGAACTTTGTTCTCAATTAGATGCTATGGAGACAACATATAAACTGACAGGTGATGCTGGAGATGTCAGTGAATCCGAGAATGAGAATGAAGCAAGACCCGACGAAGAAGAAGTCGCAGTCGAAGATGTTGCAGAAGAACGTCTATTTAGGGATGTTGCAACAATAGGGGCCAGAGAAAAAATGGACATCCCAATGTATGAAGGAAACTTAGACGTTGAAGAGTTGTTAGATTGGTTTAGAGCTATGGATAAATACTTAGATTATGAAGACATCGAAGAAGATAAGAAAGTAAAACATATTGTCACTAGACTGAAAGGGCATGCAACACTATGGTGGGATGAAATACAGGATGACAGGCGTTGCAAAGGAAAGCAAAGAATCAAAAGCTGGGATAGAATGGTAGAAAATATGAAGGCAAAATTCATACCCAGAGACAATCAAATTAATCTGTTCTGAAGAATGCAGAATCTGAGACAGAAAGGGATGATAGTGAAAGAGTACACAAAAGATTTTTATAGGATAAACATTAGAGCAGGTCATCGTGAGAGTGATGATGAAAAGGTCGCCAGATACATGAATGGCCTAATATATGACATTCAGGATGAGATGAGGATGGTAACAATCAGGAATGTGGAAGATGCTTATCAGATTGCTCTAAAGGCAGAAGAGAAATTGGCCCGAAAGCAAGGTCAAAGGGGCAGAGGTAGAAGTTAGAGAAGAGGCAAAGAAATTTCCCAAGACAGGGTATAGAATCCCAAAGAAGAAGAAAAGAAGCCTCATAATCACCCAAAAAGAGGAGGAAGTTCACAGGGAAGACAATATGTTGATAAGAACACTTTTCCACGATCAAGAGGAAGAGGAAAAGGAAGAGGAGTTGAAATAAAGTGTTTTTTCTATGGAAAGATCAGACACAAATATTTTGAATGTCCTGATAGAAAAGGATATGGAGGAGGCAAAGCTCACATTTCATAAGCGCAAAGGCGAAATGTTGAGGCAGAAGATGTAAAAGGCGGAATATCCTTAATGATGAGAAAAATTCTCTTGAAACAAGAGAAGGAGGTAGAGAATCCATTCCAGAGGAACAGTTTGTTCAGAACTACTTGCAATACCAAGGATAAGGTATGTAAGGTAATAGTGGACAGTGGAAGTACGAATAATCTAGTATCCACGGAAATGGTGGAGAATCTAGAATTGGAGACAGTTGCACATTTAATCCCATACAAAGTATTGTGATTTCAAAAGGGACATCAGATAACTGTCACTAAACAATGTTTAGTTGAATTTAAGATAGGAGGATATAGAGATGAGATCTTATGTGATGTTATTGCTATGGATGCCTGTCATCTTTTGTTGCGAAGGCCATGGAAATATGACAGAAATGTTATCCATGACGGAAGAAAGAACACCTATACCTTGGAAAAGAATGGTAGGATGCATATGTTGCTGCCAATTGAAGACAAGAAGGCGAAAGAAGAAGCAAGCAATACTATAATTCTCATGAGTGGGAAGGAACATTTGGATGAAGTCAAGAAAGAAGAAGGCATGCATTTTTTTGTGGTAAGAAAACCTAGAGTCATCTTGACCAATACTTCGATAGATGATCTACTGCAGGAAATTCAGGAATTGCTGGAGAAATTTTATGATATAGTGGTGGGTGATTTACCTTGTTCGTTGTCGCCCATCAAAATTATAAGCCATCATATTGATCTTATACCATGAGTGAGTTTACCAAACAAACAGTGTACAGATTGATGTCGCAGGAGAATGAACAAGTTAAGAAGAAAGTCCAGGATTTGATGGGCAAAGGGTTGATTGGAGAAAGCTTGATTCCATCTGTTGTACCCACAGTGTTAAGTCCAAAGAAGGATGGTGGATGGAGAATGTGTATAGACTCGAGGGCTATAAACAATATCACGATCATGTATAGATTTCCTTTACCTAGGATGGATGACTTGATGGATTGCTTGAGTGGAGTAAAGTTTTTTTCAAAAATTGATTTGAAAAGCGGATATCATCAGATTAGAATGAGAGAAGATGATGAATGGAAGACAACATTCAAGACAAATGAAGGACTATATGAGAGAAGATGATGAATGGAAGACAACATTCAAGATGAATGAAGGACTATATGAATGGCTTGTCATGTTGTTTGGTTTGACGAATGTGCCAAGTACTTTCATGATATTAATGAATGAAGTCTTGAAAGATTTCATTGCAAAGTTTGTAATTATGTATCTTGACGATATATTGATCTTCAGTAAGACTGAGGAAGAGCACTTGAGACATTTAACTCTAGTGATGAGGAGGTTGTAGCAAGAGAAGTTGTTGATAAATCTGAAGAAGTCATCTTTTATGAAGAAAGAACTCATTTATTTGGGGTTTGTGATCTCTTCGAATGAGTTGAATATGGATCCAAAAAAGGTGAAAGAAATCAGAGAATGGCCATCACCAAAGAATATCTTTGAATTCAAAAGCTTTCGTGGACTAGCTAGTTTTTACAGTAAGTTCATCAGAAATTTTAGTGGGATTAGTGCACCAATGATGGACACAATCAGGAAAAGACACAAATATTTTCATTAGACAGAGGAAGCAAAGAAAAGTTTCAAGTTGTTGAAGGAGAAAATAATTGAACAACCAATTTTGGTCTTTCCAGACTTCAGTAAAACATTTCAACTGAGATGTGATGCAAGTGGATTTGTGGTTGGAGCAGTCTTAAGTCAAGACAATAGAACGATTTCATACTTCAGTGAGAAGTTGATTGAGACCAAGATAAAATATTCCACGTATGATAAAGATTTTTATGTAGTCATACAAGCACTGAAGAAATGGAGGCATTACTTAGTCCCGAAAAAGTTCATTTTGTATAGTGATAATCATGCTTTACAATTCGTAACCAGACAGGAGAAATTAAACCACATTTTTGTAACTGCTAACAAGGTTGTTGATGCATTGAGTAGGAAATGTTTGATTCTGCAGGAGTTTCGAGTGAAGACCTTAGGTTTTGATAGCCTTAAGGATATGTATAGAGATGATTCAGATTTCAAAGATGCTTATAAAGCCTATGAGAATCCTATTCTGAGATATAGAAGCCAATGGATTGAATATTTAATTTAGGATGGATTATTATTCAAAGGAAATTAGTTATGTGTCCCGAAGAGTTCTATGAGATAAAACCCTTTAAAGGAAAAGCATAGTGGGGGATTGGTTGGACATTTTGGCCATGATAAAACATTCGCGCAATTGAACAGCTTGTATTATTTCCCAAGAATGAGGACGGATGTCAAGAAATTTGTCAACAGATGTAGAATTTGATAGCATACAAAGGGGAAAAGACAGAATACATGGTTATATCAACCATTTCCAGTACCATAGAGGCCATGGGATGCGGTAAGCATGGATTTTTTGTTAGGAATGTCGAGAACACATAGTGGTTGTGATTTCATATTCGTGGTAGTCGACAGATTCTAAAAAATGGCACATTTTATTCCATGTCAGAAAACTAGTGATGCAACACACATTACAAGTTTGTTTTTCACAGAAGTTGTTCGACTTCATGCTTTACCCAAGAGTATTGTTTCAGACAAGGATACCAAATTTGTTGGTCATTTCTAGAGGACACTATGGAAGAAGATGGGAATGGATTTATATTTTACCTCAACATATCACTCTCAGACGAATGGACAGACTAAGGTAGTAAATCAAAGTTTGGGGAATTTATTGAGGAGTTTAGTAGTTGAACATCATAGTCAGTGGGATCAGATTCTACCACAAGTGGAATTTGCATATAATGATTCACATAACAGGAGCACAAGATAGAGCCCATTCCAAATAATGTATGGAATGCAGCCAAGAGGAGTATCTGAGTTGAGAGACTTAGAGCAGAGCAAGTTCAGAAGTGTAAGAGAAGAAGATTTTGCAACAGAGATGAAAGAGCTCCACAATAAGATTAAAGAGCGATTGAAAAATTCCAACCAGGAATATAAACGTAGAGCATATCAACACAGAAGGGAACTTCAGTTCGAAGTGGGAGATTTAGTTTTATCTCATCTGAGAAAAGAAAGGTTCCCAAGGGGAACATATAATAAGCGGAAGATGAAAAAGATAGGGTTGTGTAATATTTTGAGAAAATTCGAGGAAAATGCTTATGAGATAGAATTTCCAGATGGTGTGGGAATATCACCCATATTCAACATAGCAGATCTGTATCCTTACAGAGTAGATAAAGCCAGAGGAGAAGAGGATCAAAAGGAAATTCAGTGGGTTAAACAAATGCCTGTAGCTTAAAAGTCGCAGATGGAAAATATCATTGATCAGAGAGTTGGTAAGAAAACTAGGAGAAAGACATATTTTGAGTATTTAGTGAAGTGGAAAGGACACCCGATTGAGGATGTCAGTTGGGAAAGTGAAGAAAACATCCAAAAACATGGACAAACAATGCAGGAGCTCATGAACAAGAGTTCATGAATTTTTCAACCATAGGAGTATGATGCAAGAGCATCGCCAACAAAGCAAGCACGAGTGGAAAAAAACTAGATATGCACCAATGCACATTCTGGAGATATTTTGAATTTGAAAAGATGAGACATAAATGTAATATCTGAAGGGATGTAATTGTTCTTAAATGTTTTGGAGATTGTAACATATATCTTGAGTGATTGCTCTCATCTGTTGGTTGGAGGAATTTATTGTAATAAATGTAAAGTGGTTGTAGTCTTTATTTCGATAAGATAGCTTAGAGTTGTAGGAGGGAAACCTCTAGAAATCTCCCTCACATGTATTGTATTGTAAGATTATTCTCATTGAAGTAAGAGTTAGAAGTTGTAGAGAAAGAGAGCATAGGGAAGCAGAGTAGAACAAAGATTGTAGTAGTTGTATAAGTAGATAGTTGTTGCTATTGAATCCATGTACAAGAACACTGGAATTAATATAAGAATGATTTGATTCCATTTCATGGTGTTGTGGTGATTACTGTTTACATCTATTGAATGGTATGTTTATAGTTTTTTTATATGTTTCATTATGCATTTGTTTCAATTCCATGTGTATGTGTATGATTTCATGTTGAATGTATGAAGTCTGTGAGAGGGAGAGTATGAGTTTCAATTGTTTCTTGTCCTGATAATTCCTGCAAGGAGTGCAATGAAGATCCGCAAGGAGTGCATTGACAAGTTTTGAGTTTTACCTCAGAGAAGCTCAAGAGGGATATTGTTGTTCTGATATCATCATAAGTGAAAGTATAACATAGAGTTGTGCAAGGTGTGTGCAGGTCGGTTGAAATCTTAGACTTTTCCAACCCAAGGAGTGGTTGAAGAACTCTATCGCAAGGAGTGCACAGAAGTGGAGGGTTTTAGATAATCAATGATTATCGTGAAGGTCGCAAGGAGTGCGCACAAGAGACCCCCTTAAGATATCTTTGAGTTTACAGGAAGAACCAAGCTCAGGAGGGATAGGGACTTCGAATAATTCGAAGGAAAGATGAGAAGCGAATCAACTCACATGAGGAAGGATGCCAAGTTCTTTGGCAAAAGTTATCAAGAACCTGAACGGATGGTTGACATTCTCGGAGGGACAATTACCTATTTTCCGGGGATCGTAGGATCTAGTAGATTAGTGGAAGAGTTAAGGCAAGAGTTCGTAAACATTTGTAAACTTAGGAGGAAGAACTATCGTCATATTTGGATCAACAAGAGTCATTGATCTCGTGTTTGAATTTTGTCATTTCGGAATTCGGGAGTGTGGATAAATTTGTGACGTGAAGTCAAGAGTCGCGAAATCTTGATTCGCGAAATCCCGACAGGATCTGGACCATCAGATTGTGGAAGGATATGGACTGTCGATCCACAGCAGAGAAGCCGTGAGTTCGGACTTTGGGGAGAAAGCAGGAGTGTTGTATCGCGAACTCCCGAGTCATGAAATTTCGACGCACCCATAGGTTGGGCCCTAGTTTGTGGTAGAGGGTCACATCAGGAGAGTTTAAGGGAGGAGCTAAAGACCCATTATCCCTTTTCAGGGTTCACGGATCGAAGGAGTCAGAGGGACTCATAATAGAAATCGCAAAGTCGTGAAATCCAAAATACCTTTTGGGTTAAGTCTGTGGTCGCGCCAATGGCCATGGGGAAAAGGAGGTTCACACCTAGTGTTGGTTTCATGTGGGTGTAACTTTTAAAAAGGACCTGTGGTTATATGTGTCGAGGATTCCAACTAGGAATTAGAGAGTCATTTTGACTCAGAGGGAATTAGAACGATCTTAAGACCGAGAGGTCAAGAAGAACCTGTTGAGGTAGGGGTTTTGCGTCAATATAGTATAGAATGTTAGCATATGATAGTTTCTTATTTTAATTTACCTTCATATGTTGTTACTAACATATGTCTGTTGCAGGTGGAACTAGTAATAGATCCAAGAGTAGTCAACAATGATAACCATGAAAACTTTGGTATAAAACTTGAGCTTGGAACAAAAAGGGACCTATGTATAATATGCCTGATCCATTATCCAATAAAGTGAGATATCATCAATCATGAAAGTAGTGTCGAATAGTAACCTAACATCGAATAAGCACGAGACTTAATTTACAATCTACAAGGGGCTCCCACCTACTATTATTATTTAGCTTTTATATTAATAGGCTTTTAGTAAAACTTTGCCGGAAAAACTCAATTGCAAATTTAATCGTCAACAATACCAAAGTATTTACCTTGGAATATCGAGAGAAACTTGACAAACTCACAATGTATGAAATACATGATATTATCACAACCTATGAAATGAGAACGGGACAAGAAAACCCTTCAAAAGGTGAAACAACCTTCAAAGTCTCAAAAGAAACTAAAAACCATGAACATGTATTGAATGAAAACAAATCAAACAAATACGATGAGGAAGAAGAAAACTTCATCAATAAATTTAACAAAGGATATGGAAAATACAAAGGAAGTTACATTTCAAATGCTTCAACTATGGAAAAATTGGACACTTTGCTTTCAAATGTCCTTATCCCAAGGAAAAAGATAGTGATGATGAAGAAGCTTACGATCAGAAAGAACATAAAAAGAGTAAATCCCAATACAAAAATAAATTATGTAAGAAAAATGAAACTTTTATTCTAAAGAAGACAATATCCCATAAAGATCCAGTACTTTAGCCAATTCTTGACATACTTTTTCATTTACATTTCTTTCCCATAAGAAATGTAGTTCTATAACATGAAATATGATACCACTTTGTCACATATGCATCCCCCTCAATAGACTTATTGAGGAAGAAGGGGAACCTTCTTTTGTCTTTTCTCATTGTCAACCCTTTTGGGGTTCCGCCAATTCATTTCCCCTCTTCAAATGACTTTACCTAGGCTCATTTGAAAGAAAACCTTATATTCATTGGTTGCATTCGAACAATCCATCGACCCCTTTTAAATTATGCACTCATCTAATCCATTCATCCTCTTTCAAAAAATCCATCGAGTGCTTTTGAAAGATCTCATTGGTGTTGTTTGACCTTTTTGGAAATAAACTATGTAGGAGGTTTTGAAACACCCAACGTTTCAAGTGGACACTCCCATCATTAGGGACAAATAAAACTATGGTATTAGAAAAGAGTGTTGAGTTGAGGATTTAAAGGATAAAGGTCAATAGATAACCATTGTGGAAAATGGGAGGAAAGGAGATGTTGTAAATAAATGATTAACAATATAAATAGTGATTGCAAGAAATGAAAATAAAAAATAAAAAATAAATTAAATTATAAATAATTTTTATTTAATATTAAAAATAAAAGATTTTTTTCTTCAAATTAAAATTAAAAACTTGTGTGAATGAGACCAGAAATAAAATAATAAGAGATTGTCATGTAATACTACATGATAAAAATAAGTTAGATGATGTGAAAAGTGAATATGCTAAAGATTTTTATGAGATATTTTTATACTAAGAATAAGTCAAAAGCTTTTTTTTTTTTAATAGAGGCATGAAGTAAAGGAGATAAAAATTAGGTAGATAAGTAAGTAAATAAAGTGGTTAAAAATAAAAAAGTTTAAAAATAAAGGAAAGGACTTGTAAGGGTAAGGGAGCATTACTAGGAAGCGTTAGGAAGCATTACTAAGGATAAAAGTTTTAAGTCAAAAAGAGGTCAGCGGTGAGGAATTATTGATGAAGGTGATGTATGATGGGCTTTCACGACTGGCTTAGTTTGTATCCATCTTTATGATTGAAATTGTTAAGGTGTTTTTAAATTTTCAATGCTTCTCGAATGACGCGTGAGGAATGATAGGGAATTGAGGACAAAATTTTATTTTAGTAAAAAAAAATTGGGTGTTTATATTCAAAGGAGTATTTTACAATAACTAACCTAGAGATGTGGTTGTGGCTAGTGTCAGCTATATGCACTTCGACACAAGATTTGAAATATTTACCAGTGTGTCCTATGTATGGTTTGTCATATGAGAAAGGGATTGGGTACACCCCTTGGCCAAGCATAAGGTAAGTTCTATATTTAGAAATTATAAATAATTGTTTAAGGATTTTACATGGTTTGAAGAGGGTTTTGATATTCTTTTTTGATTAAAATTTGGAAATGAGATTAGTGGTGCCCTAGATGTATAGAAGAGAAATGAGAGCAAAGGGAAAAGAAGAGGTAGAGTTTTTAGATTTAATATTGTGAGATTAGCAGAATACTTTGTTTATTTTAAAGATAGAGTAACCATTGTCCACAAGGACCTTGGTCAGGTGGGATTTTTCTTTCTCAAGGAATTGAGGAGTGGAGATTCAGATGGCTCAAGTAACCAAAGTTTTAAGAACAACATATTTTTGGGAGGTATGATGATGTGATTGGGCATGAAAGTATCAATTAGTATGGGTGTTTTTTTTTATAAAATTGGTGGGTGAGGGATACATCAGGAAGAAAGGAGATGAGAACATCCAAAAAGGGGAGAGAATTGTCCTTTTTCATTTCCATAGTAAATTGAATATGGGGGGAAATTTTGTTAATATGGTTAGAGAAAGAGATTATGGAGGGATGTCCATGAGGCTAAACAACGAAGATATCATCAATGAATTGAAACCAACATTTGTGTTTGAGATGCTAGTTGTTTAAGGATAAAGTCTCAAAATGCTCCATAAAAATATTGGCGACCATTGGGGATAAGGAAAACCCCATGGAATTACCTTCAATTTGTTCATATCAAATCCATTTAAAGGTGAAAAAATTAGAGGCAAGACAAATTTCAATGAGGTTAATGGTTTATGCGTCAACCAATTTAGAGATAAGGGAAAGGGCTTATGGAATAGGTATTTTGGTGAATAAAGACACAACATCAAAATTGACCATAATGTCTTGATCATCAAGGTGAAGATTCATTGTTTTTCAGATAAAATATGAGGAATCCTTAATAAAGGAGGGAGTTTTTCCAATGAAGGATTGAAGTTTTTCATCAAGAAAGTGAGAAAGGGCATGAGTGGGGGATTCTATAGTTCTTATTAAACATTGGGCCCTTGTTAAACATGTGACTAATGCACAAGAAAAGGCCACCAACCTTATTCAAAATATCTCCCCCCTTTCAAATGATCTCCTTGATGGAAAATCCATTGGGATCTTTCAAAAGCTAGCTATCAACTACTTTCAAAAGATCAATTCAACAACCATCAGGCCAAATTGAAAGAAAATCTTTTGATTACCATCAATAGACCATTGAACCAACTCGAAAGAACAATGTTCAAGCACCCTTGACAGGCCATCAAGCCAAATTGAAAGATCGTCTTTCAATATCTACCAATATACCATTGAGCCACTTTAAGAGAACAACATTCAACAATCCCCAATCGGTCACTGATCCAATTCGAAAGAACTTCTTTCAAAACTCCTTAATGAACCATTGGGCCTCTTTAAAATAACACATTTTGAAACTCCCTAATGAACCATTAGGACTATTTGAAAGAAAATATTTCAAAAGGCCCCAATGAACTAACATACTTCATCGAAAGATTAGCTTCCAACCTTTGAAGAAAAGAAGAAAAGAAAGGTTGTCAAGCCAAAAAGCAAGATGGTCCATTGGCCATAATTAAAACAACCTTCAAAAATTCCCCTAATAGTAAATCAAGCCAAATTTGAAGAAAAAAGCATTTGAATTCCCCAATAAACCATTGAGTGAATTTGAAAAGACAACTTTCAAATTGCCTCAATAGGGCATCGAGTGATTTCAAAAAAAAAAACTTTCAAAGGTGTCGCTAGGTCGTCGAGTGCATTGAAAAAGACAATCCTTGGAAATTCCCCAATAGGCCATCAAGCCTCATTGAAATATGTCATTCCACTTCAAAACAATAAGGCAAAGACCATTGTCCTTGTTCGAAGGTAATACTTTGAATTTATACAAAAAAAGGCCTTTCTAGTCCATTTGAAGAATTACTTCAAATTAAGCAGTTGTTATAGCAAGATTTGCCTCACCCTGTGCATCTTGCCCAGAAGGCCTTTTTCCATTTCTCTATGCAGACTTATCTTCCGTGTTTATAAAATCTAGAGCCAAAAATAATTATTTTTCCACATGTACACATCTTGCCTACTATCCAACATGCGTATACGTAGGTTGATCCACTGCAGCCCACGTACATCAGGATTTGTGCCAAAAAATGAAAATTAATGTCGGGTTTCCATGTCACGATAGGAGATCTATGATCCTTGGCCTTACACATACTGGAAACGTTCCGACTCGACCCTTCAGTTCCATTTTGAAGGCTATAAATGGGCCAATTTCGAGCTATGGAAAGAGGAGAAAGAATTCAACTTTGAGAGCAAAGTTACTCTGGAGAAATTATTTACTTCATATTGAGTCTGCATCCCTTTTTCCTTTAAGTCTGAACACAGTATTCAACCCCCAAGCTCTTCCCCTATTGATTGAGAACCTCATTGTTTATCTCTTATGAGCTTGCCTTTGGTGGAGGATTGAAGTGGTGGAGGCCCAGCTGGAAGGAGCTTAGTTTCTCAGTTCCAAACTGTGCCGACACGGAAGTTTGTAACATTTTCACTTATGCTGATCATTTATTAATGGAAATATTGTTTTCTCGTCTAATTGATATCTTGCAAATATATTGAATTATTATTCCATGGGCATATTTGTCATGTTTATTAATGGATTATGCTATTGAATGTGGTAACATTAAGAATATCACCATATGCCTTCTTTGCTTGGTTGTTGAGGACTAGTTGCAGGTATATTGCTTTGGGTTGAGTGCTCAAAGCAATATATATTGTTGAGGATCCCCCATTTGAATGGAATAGCTTGCAATTCCATTGAACAACATCCAAACAACATACCCTGGAATGTTTGACATCTCTTGAAAAACCTCAAATAGAATGGAACGGTATATTAGGATAAGCCAATGGGATAGTCAATTTGAATGCATGAATATATTGCATGAGGAAATAGATAGTTTGAATATCTATGCAGTTTGAATCCCTATGGATATGGATTCCCTTACACTCCTTAACACTTGTACTCAATCCTCGTGATCTAATAACTAAGGAAGGTGGAATTCCCCACCCACCACCTGCATTAAATGATTGGTGGTTGGGATTTTTATAAGGTACATTGTGAAAACATGAAGGTTATGAGACTTAAGAAACTTAGGAAGCTTAGGATTATTCATAAACTCCTTGGTCCCTCTTTCATATTTCCCTCTAGTGGACTTATAGTACCTCTCATGCCCTTCCATAGGTAGCCTTAGACCTTTTATATTAACTTTTGAAATAATATTTACATATCTCAAGAATATCATGGAAAGTCTAATTCATGTTATATCATTAGCATTTTATTGAAAATACATGCCTAGATATTCACTAATTAGGCCTTGGCCTTGAGCTCCACACTAGGAGTTCATAATGACATGTTTACATCATTTATACATGGGGCACTTATATAACTTGAATCTTTTCATTATATCCACTTATTTATGATTAGGTCCAAAACATCCAAAGGGTCAAGATTGGGATACCTTGGGTGCACTAAGTCTACACTACCCACTTTATATTAGGGACCATCCTTAGGAAGAGGGGGGAGTACCCCAAAGTTTCCTAGGAATTTATTTCCAAGAATATGTGTGTGTCAATAAATATATATATATATATATATATATATATTATTTTTCTTGTGCAATATGCATCACCACTCTCTAGTTAATTAGATAAGGATGAGTGGAATAGCTACCAAAGTGCTTATATTTAAGACTTTGTGGTTTTTCAGAACCTGGAGGTACTTATATTTAAGATTCTATGGTTTTTCAGTATTTAGTGGATTATATCTTGTGTTGTGTATTTTTCTAAAAGTCGGTGATCTAATTTAATTGTGGACAATATTTCCTTAAAACATTAGGTTAAGTGAATCACTGTATGAAGTTCTCCTACTCTAAATTGCAGTCTCTAAGTTGATTGTGCTTGAAGTAATTCGCTTTCATAAAATAAAGTGAAGGTGGGGATTAATGACAATTAATAAGCTTGCTTAATTCTGAGAGCAAAGATGAAAGGGACATGTGCATAAACCAAAACATGAAATTGAGCCCAAGCCTCATACAATATGCTAATTATCACATCTTATGCTTGTTAAGAGTGCAAGCATAGAAATAACTTAGAGAAGTTGGCCTCTCTGAAGACCTTATGTATTGCACCAAAATTGGGTGCCTCCATTTCCTCAAAACAAAAGTAAGGGGTGAATACATAGCCTTTCATAATTTCTCCTTGTAAAAGTGCACCTTTCATAAGGGAATCCTCTACCTCCCATATTTAAACTCTTCAGCTAGGGATTTTTTATTCTCCATTCATTCATATTTTTAGGAACAAGTTAAGTTTATAGCTCAATGTCCCTGGAACCTAACATAATTGGGGTGAAGGTGTCTACCCCATGAAAAATAATGATAATTGTTACTCGCAAAGAACTCACAAGAAGTTAATTAGGTAAAAGCAAAAGGCACAAAGGAATCCCATTACAAATTACTTATAAGTAGTCAATCTAGACTTTGTTTTGGAGAATTGTGTTGTAGAAAGATTCCTCAACTCCTTGCAATAATAGAGTAATGGCTTACTTAGCTTCCACTTTCCACTACCAAATTGAAAGTTGGAAATACTTCACTAAAGAGTGTATTGTTTCAATGTTATAATATCTCATGTCCATTTGCATTTCATGACATTTTATGTAAGAGTGTATTGTTTCAATGTTATAATATCTCATGTCCATTTGCATTTCATGACATTTTATGTAAAAGTGATTTTGAAAAAATGGATTCTTAGCTTTTGGAATCATTCATAATTTCTTAGCATGAACGGACTATGGGTTTTACATTGGACTAAATTTGGATATAATAAAAAATGACATTTTATGTAATGAACAAAATGGATTCTTAGCTTTTGGAATTGTTCATAATTTCTTATCATGAACGGACTATGGGTTTTACATTGGACTCAATTTGAATATAGTAAAAAATGACACTATAAATTTGTAGAAGGTGTAAAATAAAATAAAAAACACTGAATGTAATTCTTATCAAATTTCCTAGTTACCAGATGAATATGAAATTCCAAAGAAAAATAATAATAATAATTTCAAACTTGTTTTTGAAATTAAAAAAGAAAAAATTGAAATTCCAAATTTATTTTGGAAATAAAAAATGTTCATTGAGTATTATGGTTAATAAAGTGTGCATAATTAAAAAAAAATACCTTATAACAGAAAATGGAACTAATTTGCATACCTTTCATTATGTCAAAAGGTGTACACCTATTAACAATTGGCACAATTAATCACCTTTTAATCTAAAATTCTAATCTTATGGCTAATAATTGAAGATGCTTGCATATTTTTAATATGCTCATAACTTCCTTGCATTTCTGAATACTTCCGTTACCTTGTTTACTTTTTCACATTTACTTAATATGATTAAGAAATTACTTCTCTAACCATTGATTGACAGGGTAACTGATTAAGAAAAATTAATATGTATAAAACTTTGCATTGTCACGTTCCTTGAGATTAAGTGTTTGTAGCTGAACGCAGTGGTCGCTGGACGTAGTGGAAGCTAGACATCGTTTCAATTAGCACAACAGCGTTTCAGTGACGAATACCTTTCAACGTTATCCAATCACGAGTCAGCTGTGCTAGTATATAGAATATATAAAATAAATTTTTTATAAAATATATAAAATAAAATTTTTGCATTGAAAAATATTTGATATAAAAGAAGTTGATTTTCGTGGATCTACACATTAATAAAATACTTTTATCTTTTTATCATTTTCGAATTTATTCTCTATCCAGCAAGCGCCCTGGAGACCCCACTACCAATTTCCATCCACGTCATCCACTGGAAACCCAACTACTAATTCACATCCACGTCATCCACTCGCTTTCCGCACGATTCTGAAAGTATCTATTGGATTTCCATGACGAATCATCTACTCGCCTTTCCACAAGTCTGGCAGAATCTATAATGGATTCTGATAGAATTAATGACGTGGCAAACACAAAGTTTTGTACTCAAACAAAATAAACAACGTTTACGTTTTCAAAGAAAAATAAGAAAATTGGCGGCGAAGTTGGCGAAGGCACGGCGTGAATGACCAACGGTATGGAATCTGGGAACGACAAATCATTGACAAATATGGGCGTGCGTGCTATGAGTGGCATTGTGCATCTATAATTATTTTATGTATAAAGTAAGTGATAATCCCATTGGAATTTGGACTTACTCCCTCCAAAGTTGTCGGTGCTATAAGATTGGATGGAAAACAAGGAAATAAAGGGTAGAATGATCCCCATGTCCCATCCCCACCTAGACCTAATTAATATAGTTGAAGACTTTGGGTAACAATAATATTAAAAACCATGGTCCTTGCATGTTCCAATGTGACTAGATCCCATTAATATAGTTGTACACTCTGGTCTAGAAGAATCTCTTCCAGTGGCCACCACATATTTTTATATAACAAAAATACAGACTAAAAACTCTGGACACCATCTCTAATGATGAGGAGCATATCTCTCATGTAAGCCAAAGACATTTTTATATAACAAAAATACAGACTAGAAACTCTGGACACCATCTCTAATGATGAGGAGCATATCTCTCATGTAAGCCAAAGACCATTGGCACATTATTATTATTATTATTATTAATTAATTAAGTTATCCTAACAAATTATTATCCCCCTCCCCCATTTGGGTCATACATGTAAGGATGATAACTCATCCATCCCCTCCCATCATACCATGTGGTGCTTAGCATATCATGCACATGACCTGCATGTTGGTTGAACGCCCATGCTTTGGGTTAAGACACGTGTGCAACCACTACATAATATATTCAACAAGCATTATAATTGTGAGCATTAGATAGTGTGTGCAGTTCAGCATGGTGTTGTGTAGTGGTCATTTGTGTTTGTTGTTAGGGGGCATTGTGGTGTGGCGTGTCAGCTAAATTGTTAGCACTAATTACGTTCCACATGTTTTAAGGAAATAGTAGATGAAGACTATTCTCATTCTCATTTGTAGGGCACCACCCAACTACTTGTTGATTTACAAGCCCAAGGAAATTGGGTGAATATGGTCAATTGGCCTTGAACATTTGGAATTACCAACTCTTTCCCAGAGGAAATTAGGTACAATTTCGCAGTTATTGGATATTGAAATTTGATCACAACTCTTTTCGTGACTTTTAACAACTTTGCCTTTGGGTACAAATTCATATTTATTGCATATTGAAATTTGGCCACAACTCTTTTGTCGTTGAATTTCACCACAACTTGAATCATGACGAAATTATAATCCTACATGAATATTTTTTTATAATTATAGTATAAAAGATATTCATGTTTACAAAACTAACTTAGTTCAAAAAGTTAAATTACCTACCCTCTTACTCTTTAAGAATCCCACAAGGAAATTAAGTTAATATGGTCAGTGGGCTTTAATAAACGTTTAGGATTGGGAATCAACGGGGACATAATAAGTAATACTTTAGTTTAGTAGAAGAAAGGGTGTGCTCTTGACTATATAAAACCAATTACAGAGGATGCAATTGATAGATTCAAAAGGGTTTTTTTAACTCATTATATATGTAATTGAAGTTATTGTGTGTATAGTATTTATTTGAAGAGTTTAGAGTAAATTAAGAAGAATGCTTCAATTGCATGAAATAGAATCATGTTTATTTTGCAAGATGTTTATTAATAGATAATAATGAAACTAGTAGGATGTTGTAATGTACTTAGGAAGGATACTATGGGATATTTAAGGAGGGACCTAAGGAGATATTGAATATAATGTGGCCATAATCATGGAATGGACTCACTATGTAGTGAGATGAAATAATATACTAATGAGAGGTAGTTGGCATAGACCTGTAGGAATACTCGCAAGAAAGTATATATATACATGAGTATCATTGTATTGAGATATGGAATAGTGGATGTTTATTGTATTGTAGCAAGCATGGTTTGCGGAGTGATTGCTTCAATAAGTAGTATTTGATGGTGTTACCCTAGCTTAAGGGTTCTCTCTACATTGGTGTGTTATTTATGGTGTACATGTATTTTGTTTCTTTGATACCACTTGTTATAAAAGTTGGTAGATAAAAGATAAACCCTTAACTTGAGAAATGCATTCACACTATAAAGAACACGACAATGTAGAAAGAACCATTAAGGTAGGATAACATCGTCAAATACTCCTTATGGAAATAATCATTTCACAAGCACTGCTTGCTACAATACATTAAACATCCAACATTCAACACATCTCAATTCAATGATATGCATGTGTATACATATTTTTTTCAATGAGTATTCTTAGGGGTCTATCCCAACTAATCATTATTAGTACATTATTTCCTCTAACTACATAATGGGTTTATTCCATGATTATGACCATATTATGATTCATTATCCCCTTGGGTACCTCCCTAAGTAGCCCATATTATCTTCCCTAAGTACAGTACATATGTACAGTGATTCTGAAGAGTTGATATTTCTAGATGTAAAAAAGTTATACAAGATAGAATGAAATTTTTTGTCTTTGAAAACAAAGTGATTTTCATAGAGGGGTTTAATAATCTTGTACCACCAAATACTTCAAAAAGATAGAGACAATTAAGAGTAAGAGAAATAAAAGATATTGAAGGAAACATTTCATTTCAAGTTTCATAATAATGAAATGTGGATGAAGGAAGCCAACTATTAACTGTAGTTGGATATCGATAGAAGTTCGTAGCCCATTGTTGAACATGGAATTGTGGTTGAGTTATATTAATTGTTGTCCGATTTTTTTTTTAAAACAAATGTTTTAAATTATGTTGTTGTCTTGGTTGGATGATACATGAAACCCTCTTTCTATTTGTTAATTTCAATGTGTTTTGCAATGCAAGAATGAAAATTTGGAACAATTTTGTAAAAGGGAATTGTTAATTAAGCCTCTAGTGGGATTTATGCTAGCCATAGTACAAACACAAAATGAATGAAATACAAAATATTGATTTGCACTCATGTTAATCATCTCTACTACTTGCTCTCACATGCCTCCTGAAGCTACAAAATAAAACAATCAATTTGTGAAGCATGAGTTTGTGCCCGATTCATATAAAAACTTAATTAACTAAATATATAAATTTAAGATCAAAGTGTTTATAAAATAACAATGATATGATTCATTCAATGTGTAATTTCAAATCCAATTATGTACACAATATAAACTACATCAATGCATCTTACATATGCACACACCGGTGCGTATACAATAATAGCATACAAAAAACACATTGGGCACAACATGTAATGTACCTAGGGAGGATAATATGGGGAACCCAAAGGAATAATGAATGTAATGTGGTCATAATCATGAAATAGGCCCACTATGTAGTTAGAGAAAATAATGTAATAATGAGGGGTAGTTCACATAGACCCCTACGAATAATCATGAAAAAGTATATATACACATGAGTATCATTGTATTAAGATATGTTGAATGTTGAATGCTTATTGTAATGTAGCAAGCATTGTTTGTGGAGCGATTTCTTCCATAAGAAGTACTTGATGGTGTTACCCTACCTTAAGGGTTCTCTCTACATTGTTGTGTTCTTTATAGTGTGAATGTCTTTCTCAAGTTAATGGTTTATCTTTTATCTATCAAGGTTCAATGACCCAACGCATCAAAAACACTATAAAATCATATACAACACTCAGTGTGATGTTCTTTAATAAAAAAAAATACATAATTTTGTTTTTGCTACGTCTTTTCCACGCAATGAGAAATGCCTTTAAGAAGCATGAGTGCATTGACATACAAACACAAGTGTGCATCTAGGAATTGCAATTTGCTTACATGGCAATGATGCACCACTCATGGTGCATCCAATATTACACCAAGATATGGTAGTGATCCAGTGTGGTTTACCTACATCTTAGATAGCGTGTATAAACAACCTAAAGTCACTGAGTAATAAGTTCACTTCTCCCTATTCTCTTTGGTGCATTTAGGATGATGAGATACATCATGTATGGTGTACTAAATATGCAATATTACACGAGGACGTCAACACATATGTGGGTGTTGCATCTTGCATTGACAATAGTGCGTCCAAGAAACCAAAAAACATTGTAAAATCCAAATTACATATGGTTGCATTAGCAATGAATTAAGGTTGATGGGACACATTAGTGTCAATGCGAGGTATAGTGTACCAATGTTGGCATGTTGAGATGTATGTGCATTTGGTCAAATGGAATGCACCTCATAGCTCTTACCTACACATTTATTTTTATGGGATGCAAACTATGTAGTGCTTCACCCCAATGCCATTATTTTTGCATGATGAGATGCATGAACACAATGCATTACAAAAAAATAGAAAAAATGTGAAAAAAAAATGAAAAAAAAATCTAATTTTACACTAAAACATCCTATTTTCTCTTTGCACTCGATAAGACATGACCATGGAAATGTGAAAAAATCTCCACATTTAAAAATAAAATAAAATTGAGCATTTCAATTCGACATAGATGTAGAAAGGGGACCAAATTTGATAATTCAAAAGCATTGGACTTGGGGTAAGGGTATAGTGAAAAGGAGAATTGATTCTTGGAAGGGAGCAAAGCACTAAAGGATGGTAAAAATAGAAAAATGAATTGGGATATTTTTTTAACTTTATCCTAACCATGGCGTGCCTTTGATTTTGACACACTAGTTTGCTTAAATGACTATGGTGCGCCAAATAAAATTTTCCATTAAAACCTCTTCCCACAACTTTCACTAGAGCAAATAAGGGAGAAGGGACTTTGGTAAACATTGTTTTTCTTTCCATGTTTGTAACTAAATTAAAAACCTTGACTATGATGGAAATAATACTATTTATAGAAAATAGAACCACAAAGGGGTATGCAGTATGACAAATAGTTGTTGAATAAAATCTAGGCTTCTCAACTTCTCATCCATACGTTTGACTGAGGCATCTATGGAATTTTCACTAAGAAATTTATATTTAGTTTATCAATGTGGGGTGATCGTCATGGATTTTTTTGTATAACCCACAGATGATGAGCCAAAGATAGAGAACAAATGGGGGAAATCATCATTGATCTTATCAACCATTTTGTGCACCCTTAAATGATTATGAGGATGTTGGAAGCATTCCAAAGGTATTTCCATCTAACCAGTGGGCCAAATCAAACATGCATGTCGAGGTTGATCCAAGTAGGAAGAGTATGTCCAAGGAAAGAATTCAATAACTATTAAACAAACACAAGTCAATATTAGATAAAAGAGATGTAAAGGACTAAAAACTAGACATCAAATGGGGAAAACACATTCTCACATGTAGGCCTAGACAAGGGACTAAATAAGGACAAGGGACTAAATAAGGAAGGAGCAACAACACAAGTAATTTATCAAGATAATATGGAAATCCTCGTGTCATATTTGGGCATTTGGTGCATAGAAGCATTAAGTACAAAATTCATACAGTCCCATGGGATAGCTCAGTTGGCAAGATGTGCGCACGCTTTCCCAGTTTGGGGAGAGGTCACAGGTTCAAGCCTAGCTATGAGTCCCTGGGGCTGCTACTTTTCCACTCCCATATCATCCACTATGTGGGGAAGTATCGGGGTGGGTTCCCAGCGAGTTAATTTCTCATCTGGAAAAAAAATAGTCCCATGGGATAGCTCAGTTGGCAAGATGTGTGCACGCTTTCCCAGTTTGGGGAGAGGTCACAGGTTCAAGCCTAGCTATGAGTCCCTGGGGCTGCTGCTTTTCCACTCCCATATCATCCACTATGTGGGGAAGTATCGGGGTGGGTTCCCAGCAAGTTAATTTCTCATCTGGAAAAAAAAGTACAAAATTCATACATTGCATAGTATCCCCATGGCAGGAGTTATTATCCATGAAGAGGATAATAATTAGTTGTGATGTCCAAGATAAAATGCAAAGCATCGCTCTTGCGAATAAGATAGGTAGTTTTCATACTATTGTTTAGATTCCTATAAAATTCCCATAAGATTCCTTAAAAAATCAACAAAATAGATTTTTATTTCGCATATTTTCATGTGAATGATCTTTTTATTAATGGTCTTATTGGTGATTACGTGTTAAAATGATTTTTTCTCATTTGTGATTGTTTGTAAAAAAAAAGTTTTCATAAGCCCAATTTTACCCTATTTTATGTACATTAGGATTTTTTAATATATATTTCTAAAAATAAAATGTGAAACATCATAAGATTCCCGCATACGAAAATGTACGAATTTTTTTATAATTGAGATTTAACCATATTTTACTTAATTTAATATTTTTGTGTATCTTTCTAAAAATGAACATGAGAAAAATCACTAATGTTTTAAAATATGATTAAATCGGTATTGATATAAACAACTTTAAAAAATGATGTCTTTAGCAATTTGTGAAACAATAAATGGAAACAAATTTTCATTTAGTGAAACATATGAGATATATTTGTTTATTCGAAGATAGTATTATAACAACATTGAAACAAACTTATAATGAATTGTCTTTGCATTTTTATTTATAATAAATAGTGAACTACCTTCTATTTTACACATGGTTCTTCTATTTTACATGGTTCTTGTTTGTGTTCTAATTTGATGATAATGAAATTCAAAAAAAAATTATTAGACTAAAATGTTTACCATTAAGTATATGAAATATGATGATGATGATGATGGTTAATGTCCAATGAGATCAAAATTGGTCTATCGAACTTTAAGAAAGGTAAGATATTACTTATATTTATTTATAATGTTATTTCGATGCTAAAAAAGCATTAGGAGAAGCATTCCAATATCACTATAGTTTTGATGACTTAGAAAGTTAGGAAGCTCTGTATTATGACAGATATTTTGAAAATGAGATATAATTTAGGTATAAGCAAGGCACTCTAGGAGAAAGTGATTTTCATCTTCAACCTTCTTGGTGTCACAAAGGTGACATATTCTTTCATGCCATGGTGTTTTGGGGATTGTCCAACATTCAGTCTCACTATGTAGCTCATAAGAATTAGTTCTAATTTTATCAATATTGATTCTCTTTTTAACGCTAGTCAAAACAGAGAGATACTTTTGATCTTCAATATTAGGGTTAGCCACCTCCTTATAGTATCATAATTTTCTTTTATCCTCTAATTCTTTGTCGCACCATATATTCTCCTTAAATTTAGCTTGAAGGATATTTTTAATATCATCGATATTTGCAGAATAACTTCTTCTTTTATTCCCCAATGATTTAGCCAAGACTTGACCATAGATGATTTTAGGGGCTAAATTTCTCCAATGAGATAATTTTCCATGGTTTTTCACAAAAACATATTTGCCAATTTACATTTTTTCTAAAAAGGATTCGCCCAAATTCCATAGAATAAAATTGTTTTACCTTAAAAATCGCCCAAATTTTATAGAAACTATATAAAATCCTTATAAATTTGAATATATTTACAAAACTATCGCCCAACATTTTGCATTTTTCATATTAAGGACTAGTAATATTAGCTCAGGTCTCTACATTTTAATACAAATTTCCATCCTTAAAATCATCCCTGGACTTGACATCATTATGTCATCCCCGCTTGAGCCGTTAGTGATTTTGGCTAGGGTCTTAAGCAAGTTTGGGGAGCCTCTTGTTATCCATGTTGTTTATATTTTTCTTGTACATTAAGTACCTAATCGTAGTTGTGCTCTCAATGGGGGAAAGGCTCTCTTCTATGAGGAAGATAGGATAGGGTGTATTTCCTTTAATTTTGATATTAT
>ML781031.1:136168-154836 GCA_009831015.1 Picea engelmannii | reverse complement strand
TTCTATAGTAGAAAGAAGAAGAAAATGAAAAAACATAGTTTGTTGCTAGTTAGGTCTCTTTATTTTTGTTGCATTGTTTTGCTTCATATTTAAAAAAGAAAAATATATTAGCATAGGATTTTGTTTTATTCTCATATTGAAAATAATTTCAAAGGAGAAAGAACAAAGAACTCTATTCTTGTTAGTTTCTTTTTCTTTTCTCACAATTTAAGACAAAGTTGCATTATGCATTTTGCATCAGAAAGAGAAAATATTGCATTTCAAGGTTTGAAAGATTGTCATGTTTTTTTATTTCTTGAAACTCTTTTTCATTTTAGAATTAGTGTAAATATTGATTTTCCATTGTTCTTATAAGTTTAATTTTGCAAGAGTCTCAAACAACATCAGTTTCACTTCTATACCCTTTGAGTAAAGAACAACCGCTAAAAATGAATGCTAAACTTAAAATTTACTAGACTTTGTTTCTAGGGTCCATCAACAAGTTTAGGGTTAGGGCCTTGGATTAGGATGGAGAGTAAACTCTCCAAGAACATTGAACAAAAAAAGGAGTCTGAGTTAGGGATACATAAATCTAATTTTTTGTATTGTTGGAGTTACTTCACACACACCTAGGATTTATTTTTCCTAAGGTTTTTCCTTGTTTATTAGTCATTATTTAGTATCCTATATTTTAGGAAGAATATTCCTTTAGGGAAAATATTCTCTTCAGTTTTCACTTCAGTTTGACTAGTTGAGTGGAGGCTAGATGTTTCATTGGTTTTGTCACCATGCAACATTGAGATCATCACTATCTAATGTGCATTGTCCTTGGGATCATCACCAAAATAGTGCATTACTCATGATTCCCTAATCTCCTCCTCACTTCACTCTGTTTCATTTAGTTAATTGAAGACTGATAGACTCGTTAACTCAGACTAGGTGGCAGTTCACTCCTGTAACTGCCTAAGAGACTAGACTAGGTGGTAGTTCATTCTTGTAACTGTTGGTGTGAATCCATATCACTCTAGACCACCACTATGGTGCATTAGTTACTCAAGTAGCCTATATCTATTGTAAATTATTCACTCTTTGAGTGTGGAATACGGTTAATGAGAATTTTTCTATTCTTTCTCTCATTCTTCTTCTTTCTCAATTTCTCTCTGCAAATGTGTGTATTATTGTTTATCTAGATCTATTATGTGCAGATTCAACACATTTACATGGTATCAGAGCCAATGGATCGCTAATCAAAAGCTACACCAAATAATTTTTGCAGGTATTGAAGATTGAAGAACGCAAAAAAGATGGAATATATGTTTTACTCACTGATAATACTTCTCATGCCTCATAACTATTTGGAGTGAAAGCCAAAGCTTATACTTCTTCTCAGAAGTAGAGGCTTATACAAAATAACCATGGCAATGGAAGTAGAGCCTGATTTTGCTGATGAGAAAAATGACTTTCTCAATAGACAAGATATGGTCATAGGATTTATCTACTTGTCTATTTCTCCATAAATTCTCCACCAAGTATGTGATGTCACACAAGAATTCACTCCAAATGAATTATGGACCATATTGGAGGTTCTATTTGGGAATAAAGAAGATTTTTAAGATTGCATGCAGGGGATTGGAAAGATAGAGCCAAAAGAGAAACCGTTAGAAGATCAAGCCTCCTATTCTGAAGAGTCTTCTACACAAGTATTTGCACAAATTTGTATTCCATTAATTGAAGATGATGTCTAATCTATTTCAGATTTGTTTTATGAAATTCATGTGGAAGATATATGGCATGCATCTCAGGAGTCACATGCAGACACTTTTCCATGTACAATGCATGCATCCCAGGAGACAAAACGGGAGTCGCACACATCAGACTCAATTATGATATTTTCTAAGAAATACTTGTAGAAAAAAATTGCATATTTGAATTCCTCTCGGGAAAATATCCAATTTCAAAAAAAAAACCGTCTGAAACGGAGTCCAAGAAGTGAAGTTATGATCATTTTAAAATCAACAAAATTTCAACGTTTTTTCAGAAATGGCCGCACGGTTTTTAAAATTTCATCCGAACTTTATTTGGATATTATTTATTACAAGAAGAGAAAGTGGATATGTGTGGACATATAAATTATGCATCTACTTCATCAGATCCATGCAGACATCTACATCTTCAACAAAATATTCAACGAGAACAAACTTGCACAATTGCGAGGTCTTCTTGGAGTGAAGGACAAGGTTGCTTAGCAATTGCTTTTTGTTCCTTCTCATTTTATTTTTTTATGCATTGTAATTTGAGGGGGTGTTTTTCCCATGAGGTTTTCCCTCTTTCCTCATTTATTTTAGTGTATCTTTTGTATTTGGGTACCCAAAATGGCCTTGTTGTTGGGACCCATTCATTATTTTCACCATAGTGATGTTCAGGGGGGGTGTTGGAGTTACTTCACACATACCTAGGATTTATTTTTCCTAAGGTTTTTCCTTGATTATTAGTCATTATTCGGTCTCCATTTTTTTAGGAAGAATATTCCTCTAGGGAAAATATTCTCTTCAGTTTTCACTTCAGTTTCACTAGTTGAGTGGAGTCTAGATGTTGCATTGGTTTTGTCACCATGCAACATTGAGATCATCACCAACTAATTCACATTGTCCTTGGGATCATCACCAGACTAGCGCATTACTCATGATTCCCTAATCTCCTCCTCACTTCACTATGTTTCATTCAGTTAACTGAAGACTAGTAGACTAGTTAACTCAGACTAGGTGGCAGTTCACTCCTGTAACTGCCTGAGAGACTAGACTAGGTGGCAATTCACTCTCGTAACTGTTGGTGCATGTCCATATCACTCTAGACCACCACTATGGCGCATTAGTTACTCATGTAGCCTATATATATTGTAAATTATTCACTCTTTGAGTGTGGAATAAAGTTAATGACAATTCTTCTATTCTTTCTCTCCTTCTTCTTCTTTCTCAATTTCTCTCTGCAAATGTGTGTATTATTGTTTATCTAGATCTATTATGTGCACGTTCAAAACATTTACATGTATAAGTATAGCCATGATCCTTCTCTAACACATGATTTAAACAGAGGGTCGCATAAGCAAGAGTCGAGGAGATAACCCTTCCAAAACTTGACCAAGCGTAGTGGATTGATTTTATATGTGGGTTTCTCCAGTTCCTTTACCTCTCTGAGAGTCGTCACTTTTGAAGATTTATCTTAGTTATTGGTACACATAGTTTCTCGACTATACTCTTTAGACGCTGACTATGAATTGGTATACATAGTTTCTCTTCCTAGGTATCTCAGAGGTTATTGCAAGGGGTTTATCGTGGTACCTGAGGCAGACATCGTATCATGGTATCAATACCCCTAGAGGGTGCTCTGGGAAGTTAGAGTTACTTGCACTAGGTAGGGCTGGTAAGTGGAGGTCAGGGTAGTTGCTTCTCACTCCTCCATTCATTGGGCTAGGGACTTGATCAAACTGTACTAGTTTCTAGAAGGTCCTTATCCACTTTTTCATTGCTTTGAACTCAGGAACTAATCCACCTCGGCTGAAGTTTTGAAGAAGTTGTTTGTTTACAATGTTTCTCTTAGGAATTTTAAGTGGAGTGTTATTGTGTGTATTTATCCTTATGTTGTGTCTGTAGCACCACTTTTGGATTTTTGATTCCAGGTGCCTGACCAAACACTCTGTTGGTTGGTGTTGTTCCTGAGTTTATACTTTAAGGCTCTAAAGTATACCGTCAAGGCATCCGAAAAGATAAAGAGAATTAAGGGGTAAGAATCAATTGTGAAGGGTAAATCAGAGTTGGTTTCTCAACTGTCTCTGTCTAGCTTCCCATTTCTCTTGGATGCTGATGTCTCTCTCGATAACTACCCATGAGCGTTCTAATTCGACCCGGGTAGTTGTTGTTTGCAGGATAGTATTAAATAAGTTCAAAGAAATGCTAGTTTGATCTTGAAGGCCAGGTTCTATGTTAGGCTGTCTATTATTTGGGACATTCATGGGGGGTAAATTTTTATTGAATTATAAAATGTTTAAAGATTTGTTGCTTCAGTTTTGAGGGATGAAATAGAAAAGGAGTTTTGGAACTCAAAATAATAACACAATAACAGTAGAGGTTGTTTCCTGTACTTGAAATAATTTGAGAATAGTAAATTAATAACAAAAGTACCACTGTCGAAAAATATGAGGCTTTAATCATGAAAGAATCTCATATCATAACAGAAGAAGGAGAGAAAAATGAGATTTCTAATGAAATATAAAATATAACCATCCAAATGACCTACAGGTCTTGAAATTGTTGATAGCAATCACAGAGGAAAAACTGTAAATGATTAGATAATTAAATAAATTCAAACTACAATAGAAGTTTGAGTTAAACTATAACTGATCATTCATTAGAAAGACATGAAAAGAAAGATGTTGAAAGATATTGAAAATAGAGTAAAGGAACACATAGCTTCAAGTTGACAGAATTCAGAATCTCTTCTGCATTGTCTATATCACTGTAAATCGGAAAACCTCTAATACAATTGACTTCCCAAAAAACCAAAAGCCTTTTCTCAGTCTTGTGAAATTATATTTATACATGATCACCAAACCTTTTTTCTGTTGGTGATTAACTAACTTCCGAAGACTAACAGTTACATGAATGTGAAATACTGAACCGTTTATATTTCTATGTTTATCTTCTTTGATTAATTTCGATGATGAAATTTTCAAAATAATACTTTACTTCTTTGTTGATGAAACTCCTTCTTTTTTGAGACAATAAATACATTTTCCCAAGAGCTACACCAACACCCTAGGAGCCTCTGGAATATCTTTCGCCTCAAATAGGAAGAATTTTCTCTGTAGTCCTGGTAGACGGTCATCAACTATCTTTCTTGTAAAATCAGTAGTTTGTAACTTTAAATTCGCCTTCACCATCCACCTGTTAATCTGTGTAACATCAATTACCTTTGTCTGTGAGATTTCTATTTGAATTTCATCTAGATTCTCCTTGAAATTTAATTGATGCCTTCCAATGTTGATTTGTCCCAATAACCCAGGACAGTGGTCTCTTCCAATGTTCAATGAATCCTTATCTAGAAGATCGAAAATTTCTTGGCAATCATCGTTAACTTCTTTGGTTATTCTCTTGTTTTCGGCAAGGCTTGCCTCCCAAACCTTGAGTATTATATCCCCTTTGATATGCTCCGAAATAGATAACTTATGAGTCTTTCCGATCTCCTCTTTTGCTGAAAGAGTCACTGCCTTTTGAAAAGTGGTTCTAGCTACTTTTGCTTCCCTCTCCTTTAAGAGGATACTATCGAAGGATTTGCTTGTCTCCTAAAAGTAAGTCTGAATAATTTCTAGCTTAGAGATCAATCCTTGTTGCTCTTTTTCTATTTTTGCATGTATTCCCAATGCATGGGCTTGGAAAGTTTCCATCTCTACCACTTGATTTTGGATTGAAATCATCTTGTTCTATAATTGTTTATTCATTTCTTCCTGATGTAGGACCTGTGCTTGACTGGCTTGTATCTTCATGTTTGCTTCATTTAAGCTTGTTCTTAGTATTTGAATCTCCTGTATGTCACTAGTTCTGGCTCATTCTAGCCCTTTGTTTATTTCCAGACTGATACTTCTTTTAGTCTCCCTTAATTGACTTTGTAGCTGGGCTATCATTTGGTCTTTCTGTTGTAACCTAATCCTCACATTGCTTACAAAGTGTAAATTTGCTGATGTGAAGGCTCCCATTGTGCCTGCTATTTCTGTAGCGAATTCCCCTTCTTCAAGATTTTGTCCATCTACGATGATCTTATGTTTTTTTATCATCGTGTCTCCTCTTAGATGCATTTCCTATTTCAAGATAGCCTTTCTCTTTTTACTGAAAAAATAATCGGATGAAGGAATTTCGTCTCTAGAAATAGGTTCGATATCACTAACATATAGAGCTCCCTCTTGGGGGTTTCCATAGGTAGACTGCAATGGGGTCAAAGAAGTAATAGGCCTTCCAAGCTTTTTTGATACCGTTCCTCCTATTTTTTCGGGAAAATTCTCAGGGATTTCTGGAGATGTTTCCAACTCCTTTCCTTTCCCTGACTCTGATTTCTCGATTTGTAGAAATTTTGTTCTTAGTGAAGGCATTTCAATCTCCTTCAAACTTTCCTTTGTATTTGCTTTATCCTGTGAATTTGATTCAAAACTTGGGGGAGGTCCTTCCTGCTCTAGAGGGGGAATCGTATATTGACCTTGCAATATCTTCGGTAAACAACTTCGCCTATGGCTTTGGAAGGTCATAAAACCAGTATGTAAGTCGGGTGGTAATGCCCATACTCTATTTAATACTTCCTCATAAGTTTTGACCTCTTTGAACATGTCATCATAAGTGGATCTTTTGTGTTCATAAGCTTTTATACCGTAGTGTATCAGGTGTTTGTTCACTAATTGATAAGGGTCATGCTTTTTGTGCTCAATATTTACCATTTTGATTTCTTCGAGCACTTCTGCTTCCACCTTGGAATGGCCCAAGTTTAGTAATGAAAATTTCCCGATATGCACAGGGAAGATTGGCCAGGATTTCTTTTGGGCCGCCTTTAGCTCTATTCCGATACCACCTTTCACTATTTGGTGTGCTACCTCTCTCAATATCAGTCTATCTGGGAGAAATTTTGGAAGTGCATGAGGAGGGACTAAGCACCCATAAACCCTGATGTAGGAGAAACTTTCTTTGATGAACCAGTCGGCTATTTCCCTGAGGTTTTCTGAGACTGTCTCAGAGATGCGAGGAGGATCACATCCATAAAGCATTTTATGCATTGGTATTATTACGAAATGACAAATTTCGTAAAATGAATTTACTGCGTTTTCTTCCCACAACTCTGAATGATACTCGTGAATGGGTTGGGGGCAAGTTATGTTCCAGTTCCAATTCATCAGAGGGAACGGAGTCAAAAAACAAATGGCATCCATTATGTATGCCGACATGTAAAAGGCCACTGGTTGACCTTGGGCTTTTGCGGCTTTGTAATTTGAAACCTCTTTTGCCAAGTTATCGGATAAAATCTTGCTCCAGTTGAAACTATATCCTTCTGATGCCTCCTCTAAAAAGGGTACCCAATCTGCAGGAAAATGACAGGGATTCTTTTTGCCAAAGATTCTGCACAACATCATGGGTACATAAACCATGTATTCATTCAAAGATGTAGTGGCATAATTTCCGTGAGTGTCGGCCCTAAATTTTGATGGACATCTCCACCATCCTTTGATTAAATCGAGATAAGTTAGGTCTGCCTCAGTACACTCCTTCCTTTGAAATTCAGCTATAAACTCGGCATTGTAAATATATTTAGGATTGGGTGAGAGTTTGTACATTACTTGGATATGTTCAGGTCTGAATGAGCCAATAACAACCGACTAATCGTTTAGAATACTTCTCGCCGGAATATCAACCTTCTCTAGAGCCCAATTGATCATGTCATTGTACGCCACAAGTCGTGGGTGTGCTGCAATCTTGTGAAGCTCGGATTCGGCTATGTCCCGAAGGTGACTCTCGAAATCATTTAGGGAATTTTTGATTTCATAGTCCAGAATTTCATAGATTTGTCTCCAGGATTTGATCGAGTCGATAGCATGTGGTGTTGTGTCGGATATGATATCTTCCTCTGGACTACAAATCTCAGTTGTATCTTCACTCTTCTTAGGCGCTTTCTTTGGTGCCATGACTTTTGTATCAGAATGAAAACCTGTCACAGAAGAGAGGTGTATGAGTTTAGTTGAATGCGTCTTACACCTGATAGCATGAACTAGGATAAGTTGCGAAACACAGACCTTTAATTCTCTTTTAATTCATTTAATGGTGAAGGTACTGACGCAGCTGACAAGAACTTAATACTTTAAATGCAGTGAATATTTTTGAGATACACATTAGTGTCACATAAATCATTAGTTATCCGTTATTAATGTGGTCATATTTCGACAATCCCAGATTCAAAATTCGTAAGATTTCATTCAACGGTACCGAAAATGAGAAAATACCTAAGAAGTTTAATTACCGTTAATCGTGTTTTTAAAACAGAGTTAGTTTAGTTTAAATGTTGATTATGGTTCGTGACTTCACGTTTCGGGGTTTCGAGGATCGTGGATACATGAGGTATGTCATCGCTAAACCCCGATTCCTGAAATTGTGAAATCACGATGAGATTAGGTTAGGCCTTAACTTTCGTATTAGTAAATTAATTAATCAGGATTAAAAACTAACTTCCATTCTTTCAAGAAATCAGGGATCGGGATTTCGTGATTCAATATGTATGGAAAACATATGGTTTTGAGTAGACCCAAATCCCGAAAGGTTTAAATATTGTTAATCAACTCCTCTAGGGTTTAAATTACCGTGATTAAAAATAACTTTACAGAATGCGCGTCGGGACTTTTAAAACACTTTTGGTTTTTTGTCGTTGATTATTTAAAGGATAAAGCTTGTCGGGATTTTGGTACCAGGCTTTTGGAAATGATAGTGAGGGTTATGCTTTATGAAAATCCAAAACCCGAAAAAGGAAAGTTTTAGTCTTAGAGATAAAAACTTTAAAAAATGTTTCAACAATTGGGAAGGACCCCTCGTATTTCTCTTGAAAGCGTGGATCCGCCTCCTAGAAGGCATAGGATTTTATACCATTGGTTAGCCTGAGTCAATTTGTGAGAATTTTTTGGATGTGAACAATCCCACAAGGGATGAACATGTGAATAAGAAAGTCATGGCCAAATTTCTTGGAGATACCAACCAAGGGACCTCTTCCCAAGGGGGTTTTTGTGCTTTTCCATTCTTTGTAAACATTGGTTCCCCTTTGATGGCCACTTTAAATATTCCTAGGTTGAATGTAGGACTAACTGTCTAGTTGTGGACCACTTCAAATTCCCCCAATTCTCTTGATGATTCTTAAATAAGAAACTTTTTTTATGGGAATCGAATGGATGTTGATCATTTACCTTCTATATCCACGAAGTATACTCCTCCTCCTTCCCCCTCTTCTGGTGAAAGTCTTTCTACCAGTAACTAGAAGCCTAAAAGTAATATACCTATCCTATGCTAGTCATGCTAGGGGGGGGAGTACAATCACTACCAATCATAATGGAGATATGTTAACAACTTCTTCAAGTCATGTTGAAGACATGAAACCATCCACTACAAGTCAAGTTGAGAGCGCAAAACCAACCTCTGCTAGTCATGTTGGAGATATGTCAACAACCTCTGCAATTCATGTTGAAGAAAAAAAACCAAATACTGCAAGTCATGATAGGGGCATGAGTCTAGTCATTGTTAGTCATACTGGACAAACATCACCAATCTCTACCACTCATGTTGGAGACATGATGCCAACCATTACAGTCATGTTGGGAGTGGGAAACCAACTTCTACTAGTCATTTTGGGGGCAACCCACTAGCCACTACAATTCTTTCTAGGGGCATTGATAATTTTGAGAAGCCTAAATGAATAGGACGTAAGACCAAGTTCCCTTGTAAGATTTACAAGGGATATTACCTTGTTCATATATGCCCTAGTATTCATGTGGTACTAAGAGTGTGCTCCTTATATGAAGGCCCTTCTACTCCAGATTCATATTCGGTTTCCCAACATCCTTTTCAGTCATTGGTTGATGAAGTGGTTGTGCCGATGCAATTTTCAATCAATACCACTCTTCTTTTGGAGGGTGACGTGTCTCTTGACCTTGTTTTATCATATCCTATTCAACTAGTGGTTGAGGAAGTGGTCACGTCGATGCAATCTTCTGTCGATATCACTCTTCTTTTGGGGATTGATATTTGTTTCAACTATGTCTTTAGCATTTCTAGTTCAATACCTTCTAAAAAAGGGGCATTCCACTCTCTTCGAGTACACTCCCTCCAAGTCCTAGGATGGTTTCATTTGATTGGAATAATATTGTTGAGTCACACCTTCCTTCTTTAACACCTTTCCAAATAATGGTTAAAAATAATTCAAAAGGAATTTACCGATGTATTGTAGATGAAGGAGCCCGCACAAGTATTTTATCCTCCTCGACTTGGAAAGCTTTGGCTTCTCCCAAGCTTGTGTCAACTACTAGTGATTTGTTTTCTTTCAATATAAGACCTAGTGAATATTTGTGGATTCTTCCTCAGTTTCCTATCATGTTAGGTGGGAAGACTATCCTAGTCGAACTGACAGTGGCGTCAGTCCCTTTAGACTTCAATATTCTTCTTGGGTATGATTATGTATATGCTATGAATGCTATGGCATCTACACTCTTTCATGTGATGAATTTTCCTCACAACAAAAGCATTGTCACTATTGATCAACTTTCATCTAATAATCACCATCCTAATTTAACTTTAGCTCAGGTTTCTCCTTTGTATGTTCCTAGTGCTCAAGTCGAATTTACCTCGCCATAGGTGAATTATGTGGTTTCATATCCTCAATGTTCAATTGCTTCTGAGAAAGGATATTTACAATCATGGTCTCCTTCTTGAGACAATGTCTTGACAAATGATCGTGTGGTTTATTGTAACATCCCCAGCCACCGACAGGCCGGGGGACGCTACCTTCAAGCCCACCCTTGGACTTCTTTCTGTTACCGATACCTCTTTAAAAATATAAGGATGCATAAAATACAATATTTAACGACATGCACAAAAATAACCAACAAGCATGCATATTCTAAAGATTCAATTAAACGATAATTAAATACACAGCGGAATATAATCATACACAGATAATAATATCACAATAGAGAGAACTTATCTTTATGGAATATGACACCAACTGACAGCAGACCAAGGACGTTCCACCCAACCGTAGACACCACTGCTCCAAATCTCAACAGCAGTGTCACCCCCAAGCCAGGGCTATGAATCCACAAGGACGATTACAAAGTGTTACTTGGGTTCCCAAACCAGTCATCTCTCAAGCTCTCAAGTTCTCCCAAGTTTCCCAACACCCATAACAATCCAAGTACCCAGCTCTCTTCTACCCATCCTGTGCCACCCAAGAGAATGGACCTCCACCCTTCTCTGCCACACAGTCCCTCAGGCGGTCCTTCTCCTTCCTTCCAAGGCCTCCAGCAAAGTTGGTCCAGAATATCAATGCTGTAACTCTCAGGACTCGCAGTTGTGTGCAAAATAGGGCACAGGACAATGCATTTCAGACATGCAGGCCCCAGGTCACGGCTGGATCACACTAGTGACCACTATAGCCAACTATCCCATGGCTAATTCTTCAGCAGCTTGGTTCCCTTTGCCAAGCCAAGATGCAGATGAGGATGGATCAATGGATGGGTAAGTGGGGGCATGGGAATGCATGCATGGGAGTGCGTGAGGGAAAAATGAGTGAGTGTACAGGGAATCAGTGAACAAGCCATCATTCGAACCCCCCCCTCCATCAGACCAGAGGCAGGTTTAAGTAAATTCATGGGGGGAATCAAGAACCTCCTAACCTTCCCCAAGAAGCTCATGTAACCGATCCCCTCCCTTAGACAAAAAGGGTAATTAGAATAGGAATAAACACTTAGCCCCTCAAGCCCTCTATCTTGTGGAATCATAGCCCCCTATAACTCTAGTCTTTGTCTATCTAGTAGCCAACCATGTATTTATTATTAATAATGATAAAAAAATTACACGTCTTGGGCACATTGGCCTCTTAATACTTGTTTGGGCACTCTGGCCTCTCAACATTGTAACTATACATTATTTAAAATGGGGGTTCAAAACCTAGGGTGTTACATTTATCCATTGGGGGGAAATAAGTCATAGCTTACCCTATTGGCCTGGGTTATATTGAGTTTCCTCTCAATTATGATCTTATTATTTATGAGACCTCAATCCTTGGTATTTGTGCATCATCGAGTCCCAATTTTCTGGATGTTGAATTGCCTTTGGATGAGGCTATACTTCAAGCTAAGATTATGGATTTTCAACCTATTCCTGAACTAGAAACTTTATAGGTTGGTTACCCATGGAATACTTGGCCTGAGCTTAACAATGGGATTTCTTTAGAGAAGTATTATGCATAAGCTGCAAGGTTGTGCAGTTCTTTGTACATATTGTACTTTTAGGGTTTCTTGTTTTCAAGTTTTGTATTCCATAACACATGTTGTTTCATATGTTTATATATTGGATTTATTAACTTTTGGGTGAGTGTTTTGGTCATATGTACAGGACTTTGGAGACGTTTTCTTTGGTGAATTTTTTGTCATGTTGATCCATTCTGACAAGTAATGATCTAGAAACTGGCATATAGGTTAGATTTTCCCCTTAATGTATTTTTTCATTATCCATTTCCTGGTTCATTTTTCCTTAGAATCGACCCCACTGATTTGTGACACATAACCTTCTATGTTGTTTATAAGTGTTGTAATTCATGTGGTAGAGCCTGCCATTCATGGGTGCCCTAGTTAGAACCTCGTTCACAATTTGGCACCCATGCTGAAGTACTTTCAGAGGCTCAGGAGCCCTATTTAGTCCTTCCATGACTATGCATTGAAGCTCCATTTCTTATTCCTAATATTTTTCTCGCCTATACCTATGGGGATCCCTTACTTTTGTGTTTAGTTGTAACTGCATTGCATATTTACCGCTTGCATTGTTTAGCCTAATGCCGACTTTAGATTGATGTTGCTTAACCATTTTCTTATGCATTCTCATAAGTTGTTATCCTTGAAATGTTTTCCTTTGCAACTTGACACATGTATCCTAGGAGGAAACATTCCCCCGAGTGTCCATATCCTAAATGTGTTTCCTTGCATTGAGCATAGGTATGTTCCTAGCACTTGGAACTAGTTTTCTTTCCTGTGACACTCGTTTCCTCTATGTATTTTAGCATTATTTTATTCTTTTTTAGGATTTCCAATATGAAAAAGACAAAAAAAATCAAATAACAAAAAAAGAGTGTGAGAAAGATTCTTGTTTTCATTTATTGGCAACAGTAGAGTAGACTTTGAACAAAGCATACAGTTTTTAGTCTAGTATCAACAATTTGGGTTTAGTATGGCTTTAGGAAACTAAAACAGTTACACAGAGTTATTACTCCAACTAGTTATTATTCCAGTCACTATGGAGATTTTATCTTTTCCTCCTGCATCACAAACTTATGTCAATGTTCAAATTTCAGTTAATGCTACCTAAGTCACTCTATTGTGTCATGTTTTTTTTCAATGGAAGTTTATCCTATGTCGTTCATTCCTCATAATTCCTAACTTTGCAAGTTGGCCTTCACGTATGTCAGGTTCTTCTCAGAATCAAAAGCATCTTTGTCTTATACTCGTGCAAGTATGGAAGGTCCCCATTGACTTCCTTCTGGTGGGTCAACTGTTATCGACTATGACACATTGCTATGAGATTTTGACCTATAGTCGCACCTTGGCCCTATTTACATCATTTATAGGTGACCTTGTGCTCAACAAATGACATTTCATCATTGGCCATTGACTGGGTCATTCCCCTTGTGTTCAACGAAAAGAACATTATTCACATGTTGGGTTTTGTGCAGTACCTTGGATTCCATTTGTCCTCATTAGTAGTTTCCTCTCCTTCATCGACAATATTCATTATTGGATTTTATTTAGAGGGTCACTTTCATGCACTATTCCATATGGTGCATGCAAGATACGTACTTTGTGGTGGGTCCTTTCAATATTTTCATCTGAGTTCCTCCAAATATTTGGCCTTCTACTAGTCATTGTGTTGGATGATGGGGGATGCCTTAATGCCCTCCTTCTATCGGATGATGGGGGATGCCTTAATTCCCTACTCATGTTGGATGATGGGGGATGCCTCAATTCCCTCCTTCTAGTGTTGGATGATGGGGGATGCCTTAATTCCCTCCTACTTTTCATGACTTTAACAACTTTCCCTTTGGGTACAAATTCATATTTATTGCATATTGGAATTTGACCACAACTCTTTTGTTGTTGAATTTCATCACAACTTGAATCATGATGAAATTCTAAACCTACATGAATTTTTTTTATAATTATAGTATAGAAAAATATTCATGTCTACAAAATTAACTTAGTTCAAAAAGTTAAATTACCTACCTTGTTACTCTTTAAGAATCCCAAGTAAATTAGGTTACTATGGTCAAGTGGGATTTATCAAACATTTAGCATTGGGAATCAATGGGGAGATAATACGTAATGCTTTAGTTTACTAGAAGAAAGGGTGTGCTCTTGATTATAGAAAACCAAGGATAGAGTATAAAGTTGATAGACTCATAAGGCTTTTTAAAACTTATTCTATGTGTGATTGAAGTTCTTGTGTGTGCATGGTATTTATTGGAAGAGTCTAGAATACATTAATAAGAACACTTCAACTACATAAAAGAGAATTATGTTTACTTTACAAGATGTTTTATCAATAGACAATAATGTAACTACCTAGATGTATGGGATACCTAAGGAGGTACCTAAGGATCTAATGAATATAATGTGGCCATAATCATGGAATAGACCCACTATGTAGTTAGAGGAAATAATATAATAATGAGTAGTTGGAATAGACCCATAGGTATACACACACACACACACACACACACACACACACACACACACACACACACACACACACACACACACAAGAATCATTGTATTGAGATATGGAATATTGGATGTTTATTGTATTGTAGCAAGCATGGTTTGCAAAGTGATTCCTTCAATAAGTAGTATTTGATGTTGTTACCCTACCTTAAGGGTTCTCTCTACATTTGTGTGTTATTTATGGTGTACATGTATTGTGTTTCTTTGATACCACTTGTTATAAAAGTTGGTAGATAAAAGATAAACCCTTAACTTGAGAAATAAATTGTAACGTCCTCCAACTTAACCAAGGAACATTACTATGTGGAAATAAACATAAAACATAATTTTATTTTTCTATTCAAATCATGTATCTTACCAACTACGATTTAAATGAATTTTCAACTAATTTATAATACCCGTCATTAAATGCATCTAATAACTCATTCACAACAACAATTAACCATTCACATATACAAAGTTAAGCACAACAATTAAATTCATGGAATGACTTAGCAAATAGATAAACACTTATCTTTTATAAAACGTTTGTGCAACCAGCTGCTTGGGAAGGACATTCCACCCAACCATAGATTTGTTGTTCCAGTTCTCAATAGAAAGTCACCCACGAGCTAGGGCTAGTAATCCACAAAAGAAGGGTGCCTCTCACAGTCCCCTCACATCTTAATGTCACACAACCCACTGGATTTCTCCTACAACTATCCCAAATTTCCTCCAACTCTCTTTCTCTTGACCTGCCTAACCCAAGGAATGTACCCCTTCACTTATCTCATTCCATAAGGAATCCCATTCATTTATCAAGGTATCTCTATCACATGTAGCTAGGAATATCTTAGCTGGGAACTCATGGGAACTCATTGCTAGGAAAAACTACCAGCAAACAACAACAAACACTTGTTGATACAGTGCAACTCACCCAAGAATTCATTCTTCAGGTCCAACAACCTGGATCTTTAATTTCCATCTCCAAAATGCTCCAAAATCGCTCTAGCATGCTCTATAATTCTCTAAGCCTTGTTGTTCCAGCTGCCAATGTCTCTTCCTTATTATCAACTTGTTGTTCATGTGAAAACTGAATGTGAAAAACTGCTTATTACTGCCCATACTAATTTTCTCTCTTTCCCCAAGACAATTGATTTCTCACTCTGCCCAATGTTTCTTGTACCTCATCCCCATGCTCTCCAATAACTATGGGATGTGACTCTCACACCCACCCTGTGACAGATATTCAATTATTCGGCTCTTATACACTCAACCATAAAAATAGAAGTTTTCCCGAAATGAAAATAAAATTCAAAAAAGTGGGTTTTGAATTAATACCCATAAAATTTTCCCCTTGGACCCCTCTTGGCACTCTCTAGGCATTCCCCCTCTCTTGTGATTTAATCAACCCCAATCTCTGTCTGTATCCCATCAACTGGTATTGCATTATATTTATTTACAATTCAAGAAAATCATTTTGCATTTACATTTCTTGGCCATAGCCACATTTATATCTACATTATGCATTAATTATACCAGGGATTATAGTGGGGGTTTTACATTCCCCCTCCCCTAAAATTGTGCCCTCTATGCACCACACCACACACACACACACATTACAATACTTAGAAAAATAAAATAAAATTTTGCAATATTTACCCTTCAACAATAGTCCCAACCATAATCTCTCATTCCTCCCAAGGATTGTGCCCCTTTCACTTCCTCCATTCCATCAAGTTGCACCAATATTTTATCATGGCTACCAGCATAGGCAATCGAGAATTTATGAGATGTGGTTCTAGTAACTAGCTGCCCAAAAATGGAGTCTTGTGTTTTCATCTTCTATTTTCTTCAAAATTGGAAAAAAATGTGGGTATTCCTCCCGCACAGTTTATTCATTCTCCCATGTTGCATATGCAGGACTATAGTAGGTCCATTGAACCTTTACCAACCCTATGGTTTTGTTCCAGAGCACTTTGACTTTCTGATCTAGGATGTGTATTGGTTCCACCCAGAAATCTCCTTCATTTTCCACCTGGATCACAATCCAATCAATTATGTGGTTAGGGTCAGGAACATATTTATTTAATAATGACACACAAAATATATTATTCACTCTCATGGATGTAGGAAATGTTAGCATGTATGCAACTAGCCCCATCTTTTCTAATATTTCAAAAGGCCCACAATATCTTGTTGCCAACTTCACGAAACAACCCAATATTATTGAATTTATTTTTTCTTTAACTTTTAGGAAAACATGTTCCCCCACTTTAAAATATCTAAAAACTATGTTTCTGTCTGCATAACTCTTCTGTCTATCTTGGGAAGCCTTTAAATTATGTTCAATCCTTGTCATATTCTCTTCCATTTCTTTTAACAAATCTGACCCGATGATGGTTCTATCTGTTGGGTTATCCCAACTCACTGGCGTGTTACACTTCCTGCCATACAAAGCTTCAAATTGACTCATTTTTAATGAGGCTTGATACTCATTATTATAAGCAAATTCCACTAAGTGGATATAGTCTTCCCATTTTTATGGTTGATCCATCACATACATTTGGAGCATGTCTTCAATTATCCTTTTGGTCCTTTATGTTTGCCCATCTGACTCTGGGTGATACGTTGTACTAAGATTCATATTTGTCCCAAATCCTTTGAACAAACCTTGCCAAAATTTGGATGTAAACTTGGAATCTCTATCTAAAAATATTTCCTTCGGAACTCCATGTAGCCTGATAACTTCCTTCATGTTAATATATGCAATGTTTACTTCCTTGTGCGTTGTCTTCACAAGAATAAAATGTGTTTCCTTAGTCAATTCTTCCACCACCACCATGATGGAATCATGTTGCTTCACTGTTCTCAACAACTTTGTAATAAAATCGGTTGTAACCACTTCCCACTTCCATTCTGGAATGGGCAATGGATGTAGCAATCCCGTTGGATGTATGTGCTCTATTTTCACCTTTTAGCACTCTAGACATGGAGCTATGTAGTTTCCAACTTCTTTCTTCATTCCTGTCCAAAATAATTGGCTCCTTACAACTGTAATTGATTTTTTATATGGAACATTGTGCATTTCTCTCATCACTATATTTTTTCAGCTCCGTGGAATTTGGCACATACACCTTACATGTGTACAAGAGGATTTCATCCTCTTTTAATTCATATTTTTTAAATTTATGCTGTGAATTTTCTTGTTGTAAGTTTTCCTTTATTTGCAAATAAAGTTGATTTGAATTTGTTACTTCAAGAATTTTATCTTTTAGATATGTCATGTATATGTTTATGGCTGAAATATGTACTTCATGAGCTCTTCTACTGAGTGCATCAACCACTTGATTTTCTTTTCCTTTTATATGTTTAATTTCAAAGTCGTACTCACTAAGAAACTCCAGCCATCTAGTTTGCCTGACATTTAGTGTTGGTTGTCCAAATAAATATTTCATATCACAATGGTTTGTTCTCATCTCAAATATCCTCCCCGTGAGGTAATGTCTCCACATTTTTAATGCATGTACAATTGTTGCTAATTCTATATCACGAGTAGCATAATTTCTCTCATTCTCTTTTAGTTTTCGGGACTCATAACATACCACATGATCCTTTTGAATGAGAACTCCACCTAGCCCATCCTTTCACACATCCATGCACACTACAAAGTCTTCATCTGGATCTGCAATCTTTAATATGGGTGCACTTATCAAAATGTTTTTCAACTACTAGAAACTCTCTTCACATTTTGGTGTCCATTCAAACTTCACTCCCTTCTTTTGCAAAGAAGTGATTGGGCTTGCAATATTTGAAAACCCTTTTATGAATCTTTGGTAATAACCTGAAAGACCCATAAATGACCCGAACTCCATCACATTTCTTGGCGCTGGCCATCCTTTAATGTCCTCTATCTTCTTGATATCAACTACTATCTCATCTACTGAAATAATATGCCCCAAGTAATGGATCTTCTTTTGATAAAATATGCACTTACTTAACTTCACATAAAATTTATGCTCCCTTAAAACCTTTAGCACCATTCTCAAATGCTCCTCATGGTCCTCTTCAGAGTTAGAGTAGATGGGAATATCATCTAAGAAAACAATTACAAACTTTTCCAAGTACTCCCTAAACACTCCATCCATTAGACACA